>CAICTM010001689.1:0-24387 GCA_903772945.1 Seminavis robusta
CTTCTATTGACTGAGGAAGTGCGTCTCTTTGTTTCTGTTGCTTGCCATGAGACGAGGACGCATCAATGTCGACAGCTCGCATAACCCATGTGACGGTGATGACAATACCATTTGCCATGCCGTCAACGGGAAGGTGTCTTGCGTTGCAACTACAGATGGGATCCTTCGCCGGTGCCGGGACGGACGAAGCCCGCGTTTTCATCTCTTGCCAAGGACATGTCCGGCAAGCATACTGGTAGGTTCCTTGATGGATGACATGGCATATAATTGCAACTGCACCGAGCCCATGAGCCCCTCTTGATCTGTTACCCTCGACTGAGCACTGGGGGAAGTGCCTGGCCCAATGAGACAAAGGAAGTCACCAAGGCAGCAAAACAGATCAAGATAAGAAAGAAGCAATTGCCACGGTATGTGTCTTTTGTCCAAGGCAAGTCACCCCACCACTAACTGGGACCGGACCGATTTGTACAGGCTAGTAGGGCTCATAACCCAATATTGCTCATTTTTCTCTTCCATCCACTCACATCCCTCATCAAGCGAACGAACCATGCCAAAAAGATGCAACAAACCTCCGCATGGAGCAACATATCCAAAGCAACATTGCAATGCGTCGACAACAGCAAGAAAAGAACAACACCAGGGATTCCAACGTGGTCCCCCACCGTAGTACTAACCTGGCCCGACGATGCTTAACTTCGCTGAGCAAACGGGAAGCGGTGCTGTCATCGTGGTATGGTCGTTCCTGCCAGTGTCAAAGGTGCAAAGCCTTACAATAAAATGAGAAAAACGTTGGTATCAGTGGGGAGCAGTTGCAGGGAGGTTGGTTCTTGCCATTATTTGTGGAAACAATCCGATTGAACGTTCGAATGGGCGGCACAATTAGCGTATTGACTGGAATCTCGAAGAAGAAGTCGAGGCAGAAAGCATTGCGAACGGTCCAGGCCTCTACCGGTATGCATACAGACATACTGAGGCCGTGCCGTTCACGTAGTCTAGACTCTTCGATCTTGTTGGAGAGTTTGGGCGGCGGAGGGATGGTCTTGCAATAGCTTTTGATCCACTCAGGAGCCGGGTTGGGAGCTGGACTCTGGGGGTCACTTTTGGTGGCGCGATCACGGATTGGTGTTGCTTTGGAAGGAGCAAACGGACCAGCAGTCTATCCGGTGACGAGTACTAGAACCCGTAGACCTCACAGTTGCATAGATATCTAGAGGCAAGGCAATATTAAACGGAGTATCATTGTACCAGTACTAGTACTGGTACCATAAAATGAAGAACGGCCTGATCTAAAGAACCAATGAAGAATGAAGTCGGGCTCAACCCTGTTGTACCAGTGGAGATGAAGTGACGTCAACCTCTTGACTGATTTTCAATTTCAGTCTCCGAAGAATCCTCCTTAACGTATCGAATCTAATTACCATAATTACTTAGCCAAATGCTGGGGTTGGCTGGTCTGTCACATTTGTAAACGCCGAACAGCAGGCATAAATGAGGTTAGTCCACTTTGGCATCAACAATTTGACGAGCCACCGAGCCTTTGAACTTGAATGTGGAAGGAAACTCCGTCCAATAATGGGACAACTCAAACCGCTCTTCTCTCTCTTGGGTTTGGAAATCAAAGTTAGAAGTAAGCTTCCCACGCCATTTCTCATGTCCCGGTGTCCATCTATCTAGTAGCATCTCTCCATTAGAAACCGATTCAAGCCATGACGACGCTACCGGTACCTTGCCGGGTCCATTATCTATCTACTAGGCGAAAAGGGTTCTTTGTTTCCTTGGTGCTGGTTTTGCTGGCTCTCGTGGGGATTGTGCATGCCAATGATGATACCACCGGTACCACTGTTTCAAGAGTGAGGGGTCGCCGGCAAGAGGAGAAGCAACAGCAACAGCAGCAGCAGCAAGAGCGAAAACTGGCCGAGTTTCGAACTCCCTTTACCATTACTTGGCGCATTGCGATTGGCAATGGTGGTACGGATCGACAACCCACCCCTCAGGAGTACGAGTGGGTAGTGGAGGCTACTACCGATTGGTTCCTTTTCAACATTGAAGAAAACTATGGCAACGTGGCGGGGCTAGAACTCTCGGATTTGGAGGCTACCTTGGTCCCGGATCAGACCTCCTGGGTTCCTGATTCCAGAGACTTTCCCCATCAGATCTTTATCGAACTGGAAGCTGTCTGGGAGGCTGATAATGCGGCATTGGTGCCAGATGTCGTCGACTTTTTGGTGACACTCAATGACAATTCCAGTGTACGAGACTTTATTGTGGACTACCTATTGGTGACGGGGACAGATTCGGTCTTTCACTTTAGTCAACGCGTCAGCTACACCACGGCTTCCATCCCGGCACCGGGTGTTCCCACGCCCCCCACTCCCAGCCCACCGGTTCCAGCACCACAGCCGACGGCACCACAACCCACACCCAACTTTGCCAATGGATGGATCATTCCTGTCAAACTCACGTTTGATTTGGCCATTGGAATGGGACGAACCGATCGATTACCTACCGAAGAGGAATATACGGGCTTTCAAATGACAGGTAGGTATTCACTTACTTTGTGTAGGAACATGTTTGATTGGGTTTGCTTTGTTTGCTAACTGTTATGCATCCTTTTACTATCATCAGTGGACCAATGGTTGCTGGAATCACTACGTGCGGCTTACGCCAGCGAAACAGAGTTCTTTGCACAAAATATTGAAAGCTTCATCACCGACAACAGTTGGGATGCCACTCGTACCAGTCCCCATCAAATAGTCGTGGAGGCATTTATTGTCTACACGGCCGATACGCTCTCCCAGGTACCCACCATTGTGGAATTCTTTGCCACATTGAGGTCCCCGGCAGTCTCCTTTCCTGCCTTTATTGATCCCTACCTGCGCAATGCGGAACCCTCCAACAATATTTTCCGCGCCACGGTCAGTGGAGGATACACGTCCACACAAAATGGACCACGCTTTTCCTCTGCCATTACGGCCAATCCAGCGGCTCCACCGGTGGCAACCACTCCTACATTAGCACCCGTACGAGCCACCCCGGCACCTGTCAATCCCAACCAAGTCATTGTGTCGTCCGTCACCGTCCGATCCAATTGGACCTACAGTGTGGGAGGATCCTTTGGCATTGATGATCGACAACCTACACAAGATGATTATCTGGGTCTCGTCGACTCGACGCATGAATGGCTCAATCGCATCATGCGGGAACATTACAATGATGCCAGCAATGCTGCTCTCAACTTGCCCTTTTTCGTCGGCGCCGAAACATCCTTCGTCCAAGGCATTTATCGACCTAACGAACAGCAACAACACTTGGTCGTGAAGGATGTGACGTTTACATTTGCCTTGGATGAAAATGATGAAACGGAGATTATGCCTTTTATTGATGACATTTTTGATGTTGTCGAGGCGGCAGATTTGAATCAGTACGTCTTTCTCTATGTGCACACTTCCGAGCCCATTGAAACCAGTGTCTTTCATGGAGTTGATTCGGTGAATTGGGTATATTCCGTCGACGAGTACACGTACGTACCGAGGCCGACACGTCCACCCACGCCTGGCAATGGCGATCAAGGTATGGGTAGCTACACGGGGATTGATCGGACGCAACTGGACAATGCGGATTGGGTGTCCGTATCATTGCTGATGCAATATCGCTTGACGGATGCTGCGGCGGCAACCGCAGGTGCTGCCACATCCGCCGAATGGGCAGGGTTGGAGGAAGCGACACGGCGATTTTGGATTGACACTTTTGAGGAGGAATTTCAGAACAATCCAGCCTCCAACTTTGTCATTGTCGATGCCAAATGGGAAACCGACTCGACAATGTACGATCCAAACGCCGACTTGTACAAGTATCGAGGACGATTCGTCACGGATATTCTCTTCAGTGAAGGATCGGTGGTATTGTCCAGCATTGCAATGAGACAACGCATGGTCAATATGCTGTCTGGTTCGAGCTACATTGCACAGTATGTGCACACAATCAACATGCCTGTTGACAACTTGTTTCGACAGACACTCCAAGTTGGATGGGACTTTTGAACCCCCTTTCACCCTGAAGGCATGGTGTGATGGTAAAGGCGTGTTGTCCGTGCTCCCAGAATTCCTCCTCGAAGATTCAGTCAGACTGTTCCCGCTACTGTATAGTGTACGAGAGATTGTCAAACGCGATGGTTGGCCTAATATAGCGTAGCAAACAAATATCTTCTGTAACAAAAGAGCTGCATGGTACTTCTGACATCGTCCACATCCTGTCGACCACCCCGTAGGATTGTTTAACGAAGTGCTTGCTGGCTACGTGCCGTTACTGGAGTTCAACGGGGGTTTAGAGTAGGTGGATTATCTACAGAAGGAAACGAGGGCCAAGTGTATTGCAAGTTGTGGTAACCAAAGTTTCCCCTTCAGAGCATCTCGGGCTCTCCGATGTAAACACTTTCCTGAGCCAGAAACCTTACGACGCTTGCCTGACACTGGGTGCAGTTGATGATGAAGGCAATGTCGATCCTAAACAATCATCCAGTCTAGTATGTTTTTTTTTTTTTGGTGGTGTCTTGTGTGGTCTGCAGGCCAAGCAACCATTAAATAGCAACTTGGTGAATGCTACGCATCAGCTACGGACCACAATCATGACAGGACACAATGCTTTCGTTTGCTTCCACTCTTTGTGTGTTTACTCCAGATGGCTGGGTTTTCACGAAGGAGTCCATACAAAATGTTGGAGATATCTTCAGTTGTGGCAGGGTTGTGGGTCCGATCCTCATCAAAGAAAATTCTGCCCTCCTTGACTGTCACTCCCGCCAGCAAACAGACGAAATTTGCAATGGTGGTTTCTGGATCACCTGCTTCCTTGCGCCCAATCCAATTGAGGGCTGTGTAGAAGGGCAGCAAGTGTTCACTTGGATGCAGACCACTGCGAAGATTGCCTCTTGGATCTTCATCAGTGCAACCATCACTAAAGTTGGCGTCGCCCAGTGTTTCATTGGAGCTTTGGAGAACAACCGCTAGAATGTCCTGGTATCTTTTGAACCTTTCGGGTTGAGCGCCACCTTGTCGATAGTTGAAACTTTCCAACGTTTGGTTATTCTCCAATGCACTCAGGATGGGATCCAGTCCTTTTCCCGTTGCGTCACTTGTTGCTCGAATAGTCAAGGTGTCAAACTGCGAGTTACTGCGTAGGATATGGCCAATTACAGGTGTTGCTTTGGAAGCAGCAATATCAGAATCAACACATACACTCAAATGTTTCAGAGATGGCATCCGAATTAGGCAACATTTCATGAACTCAAGAGCGAGAGGATCATTTTGTTTCACAGATATCCGCAATTTCTGTATCTTGCACTTTGACAGCACTTGATTGAATGACTCTGAGGCAAAGAAGCTTGGTTTTCCCTCTTGGTCTTGTGAGGGCTCTGGGAAGTTCAAAAGAAATAAATTGCAAAGGCTAACGTTGGAGAGGACTTTCCGGAGAAACTCCAAAAATGCATCCAATTCCCAATTGCCACACCAGTTAAGAACATTTTGCAGGTTGGTGCTGTCCAGCATTGGATCCATTCCCTTGAGAGCTTCTTTATCAAATGATGCCCGTTTTGTGCTGGCATTTTCATCAACGACAACCCAGGGGAAAATATCGATATCATTGAAAAAGTCACAGGGAAATTCAATTTCTTTTGTTTTGCCCGCAATCATTTTGAAAAGACTTTGAGTTAATTCCAGGCTGTACTTCCAGTTCAGGACAGAGCACAAGCAATTGGACATCACATAGTTTTGACCCGTAGGCATCAACATTTCTGGATTGATATTCGCCATTGTGACAATTTCCTTGTCGGTGGGTCTATTGGGTCCTGGTCCTTGATTCACCGCAAACACAAAAGCATTGTCATCAACCAAGTCAGGACGAATTGTGGCAAGAAAACCAACCACTCCTGGCTTGGCTCCACATTTCAGGACGTTCCGAAAGAGTTGTTTGGTCAATGCTTCTGGGAAAAATCCATAAAAAGTCTTGACAGTTTCCAAATCTGCCTTGGCCATCAACACCATTTCCAATAGCTGATGCTTGGAAACAGTCCAGTTGGTGGTTGGCACTGGGTCATCAAGTGCGGCAAACAGAGCTGAGTGGTCCATACTGGTAGTATCTCTATCATCAACAGGAGAAGCAAGGCTTTGTGAAATCACTGAAGTGGACACTCCGCTCATCGTGGATCTTCACGACCGTGAGCATTGGAGTTTTTAAAAGCTATTTAAGCTGGTTAAGCTGTTTAGAATTTTCACAGTTGGATCGAGAGTCAGTTGACCGAGAGTCAGTTGGTTGCTTCCCAGCATCTTTTCTGTGGTAGCTCTAGCTAGCTACGTACCCTGGCTAGCTAGTAGACTACCGTAGCTATCTCTAGCCAGACATATCGATGAACTCGCTGTGTGGCAAGGTCTCTGGTTACACAAAGTCAGACATGATACGATTCTTGCACGGGTAGGAGAGTTTTCCAATTTGCTAGCTAGCTACCGGTACTCGAGGAGTAGTAGACACGAGTGTGCAGGTTTTTCATTAGAACAAACCTATGGCTACGGTTACATACACAGCAGTCCATCTTCGTTTCATTCATTAATCTCTGTCTCGTTATTATCGCACATTTTTGGAAACCTAGACCAACACGCAAACAAACACAAAATATAGATATGCATCCTCACAAACGAGAGAAGATCTCATGGTTAGCCTGTCTCCAACAACTTATTTCGCATTGACAAAGTTCCACTCCACGCGAGAAGCATAGTGGAAGATAGAATCTTCTGGTGCTTCCAACCACACGTAGAGACGAATAAACTCGTCAAAGTCAAAGCCATTGATGATGCTCCAGTACGCTGAGTTGGCCATGAGTGTGGCCCCATCCATGAAAGCAATGTCAAACTGGAGTTCTCCATCGTAGGGATAATCGATACCGGCAGTGTAACTGTTGTCCACCCAACCCACCGACAACAATCCAACAAAGTCAGAAGAGGCGTCATCTTCAAAGTAGGTCACGAACGAGTGAGTCAGGAACTTTTTGGTTGCCATAATGAGGCCATCCCATTCTTCTTGCGTGGGTTCCATGCGAGTTCCAGCGTATCGGTCTTCGTTAATGTCCAAAGAGAGCGTCATGAAGATACGAACCGAGTCCAAGCTGGTAAGATCGGCCAAGCCACCGTTGATCACCGTCATTGGCAAAGTTGGTGCCGGACCAGGGGCATCAGTTGCTGCCACAGTAGGAGCAGCAACAGGAGCAGCTACAGGTGCAGCTACGGGTGCAGCTACGGGAGCCGACACCGGAGGCATTGGATCGGCAACGGGAGAAGCGACAGGTGGCGTGGTTGGATCGGCAACGGGGGTTGCGACAGGTGGCGTGGTGGCTGGGACTGTTGGTGCTGGAACGGGCGGGTTGGTGGGGCTTGCCACAACACCATCTGCAGTCCAAGCGACGGCTCGAGTTCCAATGAAAATATTGAATTGAGGAGGAGCTTCATGCAAAAAGTTGAGCATGTAGTCCAACAAGTTGGCATTGGTGAGAATCCTCAAAAGTTCCAATTCCGAGGGTGCACTTTGTCCTTCTGTCAAGGTGAAATCGTGACGGGTGCGCAAGACAATGGTGTGGGCCGCCTCCAAGGTGGAATTGTACGTAGCAGAGAGAATTTGATTGGTGACAGATTCGTGCGTGGGACTTTCGGCGTCCGAGTTGTAAAAGCCCGTGTACACAGCTTCCATCCAATCGTCCGTGGCCTGAAGGTAACCATCGTATTCGTCCGTGCGTGGTTGACGATCCGGGATACCAAATCCAATGGCAAGCCTCCAAGTGGTCGTCGTTTCGACAATGCCATCGGCATCCGCTGCCAAGGGTTCGAGTGTGGGAAAGGTATACGTGACAGTGGGTGTGGCCACTGCCACTGTAGGTGCCGGCACGGGAGCCGCCACTGGTGCCTCGGTCGCTCCCAAGGTAGGAGCAGGAATAGGAGCCGGCACTGGGGGCATGGTCGCGGGCACGGGTGGCATGGTTGCCGGCACGGGTGGCATAGTTGCGGGCACAGCCACTGGAGCTGGCACAGGTGGCATGGTACCTGGCGTTCCCATGGTAGGAGCCACCACGGGTGCCGACGTTGTCAAAGGTCCAGCAGGAGTTGTAGTGGACGACGTGTATCGAACCAATGAAACTTCTCTGAAAATCGAGTCGGTAGGATCGGCATTGCGCAAATAATCTTCAATGAAGACAGTAACATCAAAGTTTCCCGAAATGTCTTCCAGCAAATCAATGACACTCGGAACATCCGCCATGGCATCGGCATTGAAAATAACGTAGCAGTCTTGAGGAATGACGTGGGCATACGTCTCGCCCTCGGTCCAGGTGGGTGCAGGCTCATTGGTGGCAATAAACTGGTTGATGGTAAAGGTCTCAGATTGATCGGCATAGTATGTGACAAGCTCGGCAGTGAACCAAGCAACGGTGGCATTGAGCATGCCACTGTATTCCTCGTCGGTGGGTTGACGGTCAGTGGCGGTTTCGGCCACTGCCATTTCCCAAGTCACGGCAAATGGGACCACATACGAGCCAGCAAAATCGGTAGCAGAGGCAACGGGTGGCAGGACCGGTGGTTCGGTGGGAGGGGTGGGTGCAAAGTCTCCAGTGGGAGCGACATCCCCATTATCGGTCAGGGTATATCCGACCCTTTGACTAAATCGGAAAATACTGTCGGGAGGAGGAGAGTTCCACAAGTAATTGCGAGTGAAATCCTCAAAGTCGTAGCCTTCATTGATGCTCATGATAAACTCCACATTGGTGGGCAAATCTTCAATGGCGGCCGCGTCAAAGTTGGCATAACACTGCATCTGAATCTTGTGCGGGAATTCGGCGGCAGGATCCCAGCCAGTCTCTGCATCCACCAAATCACAGCTACTATCCACAAAGGTAAAGCCGGCATCGGCGTAAAAGGAATTATGGGCAGAGTTAAACCAGTCCACAGTGGATTGACGGACCCCTTCGTACTCCTCGGGAGTGGGCTCTCGATCGTCCTCCGTGAATCCATTACCAATTTCAATACGCCACAAGAGAGCATATGGAATGGTAAAGGGTTCCAATCGACGGCTCCCTTGCTGCCGAGGCTTGGTAGCTTGGCGACGAAGATTCGACGTCTTTGCCTTCAGTTCCATCTGCCTGTCAATGGAGAGAGTCATGGGTGCTGACTGGACCATTCCCAGTAGAGCACCCACGCAAAAGAGCATCGTGGTGGTGGCATGAAACATGGTGGTGGGAATAAGAAGATCAAACTGCAGGTAACTCGATACCCCTCCTCGACTATCTCGCTCGTCCTTTCACTGACTGATTTCTCTTTCTTGCTTTCGCTTGACAGAGTCCGAAGTGGCAAGATATGACCAACAACCAAGAGGAAGAAAACCAATTGACGAGTTGTCTTCTTGGACAGCAAGGCCAATATTGGCTGCAGATCCATTTTGAATTTACATGGGAAGCTGTGTAGGTGAGTACCACCATTCTACGTGGAAGATCTCCCGCATAATTACGATCCTCGACGCACGGGCCAGTCACATGTTTCGCAATACAATTTAGGATACATTGGTTTGCGGTTAGATACTCCTAACGCTAGCTCAATCTGTATCTAAGTGATCGCCTGTTCCCTCGTTACGTCGATAAATCCCGCTTAGAGGCATTTAGACTCCCACTGGGTCACTTATACACGGAGATGGTTCTGCAGCCAGGTGGCTCTTCCGCCCTTACCATCGCATTGCTATGACATACATGTACCGGTGGTTCAAAGGTACTAGTATCTGGGCTATCTATCTATCTAGCTAGCCAGTGCTAGTCTAGCTTCTAGCTAGGTCTACATGTAGAAGTAAAGTATGCAGTACATACGGTGATGGTTGTGTAGATTGCAGAGTTTGTCCCCACAGTATATATATGTATAGAATTACCCCTGAAGTAAAATAGTCCCAGTAGAAAACATTGAAATCAAATCAGAATAGGTATGCAGGTAGGAAGATGGATAGTGTGTGTGGATGTGGATACGTAAGTGTGGATGTGGATAAGTAACGGTTGGTCATGAAGGGTTGGATGGAATGAAACGTGTCGTCAGATTTGAATTCAAGGAGCACCGGCAGCCACTGCTCGATGGGCCGCTTCTTGCTTTCGCTTTTGCAGCTCTTTCTGAAGCTCCGCTCGAGCCGCCAAGTTCCGAATCATCTGTTCGTAACTCGCTGCCGCTCCCGGTGTGGCTCCATCGTCCACGCTCAAGCAGCACAAAATGCCCATCGGAATGCCCTTTTTGGAGTGCACGTGGGCGCCTGCTCCACACTTGCCGCATTCCTGGTACACGCACTTGTTGCCAAAGCCCAACTCGCCGTGATCGCCGCGAGTCTTGCCGCACTTGGAGCAAATCTTGCGAAAGCTCAGGGACTTGGGCAAACCCGAACTGCGAATGACGTCTTCGTAGGTGGGAGATGATCGCATGGTTTGTGCGGGCGGTTGTTGCGAGGGAGTCATTTGTTGGCTTGGTGGAGGTGGTGGAGGAGGAGGCGGCGGTGCTTGCTGTGAAGCAGGATAGCCAATGTGAGGATGCATGGGCGGGCTCCTCGATCCATGGTGAGGATGAGACATGTGAAGATGGTGATGAGGGTGTGGTGGCAAGGCATGATGATGTGCTCTGGGTGGAGTCGAAGCTGTTGGATGGGGACTGATTGCCGGATGATGCATATGGTGCGGTGGTCCGTGGTGGTATCCGTTATTGTGCGGAGATGCAACTTGTGGATATCCGTAGGGGAACCTGGCTGGAGGAGGGAAAGGCTTGGTGAAATGCATATGAGGCATCCTTGACAACTGAGGAGGAGGACTTTGATCTGCCGTGGAGGGTGTCGTGGCTGCCGCCGTTGACGGTGTCGTCACGGGCGTCGAGTATTCTTCTGGGAAAGGTTCCCCCGACAGCTTGGGCTTCTTCGCGGGCGGCATGTCTTGATGTTGTTCTTCCAAGGACGAGGACTCGCCCGAAACCCGGCGGGCATTTTTGCTAGTATCGCTTGCCGTGTCCTTGGGTTCCCGCTCATTGCTGAGTTCGGGAGTGGAAACATCCGTGTCGGTGCTGGTGCTCTTGCTAGTATCGACCGGGCTCCTACTCCCTCCGAGGAGCTCCGTCATGGCAACGGCTGCCATGATTGCCATTCGGTCTTGGCCTTTTTCTTGCTCCAAAGCACTCAAACTCGGCTTGCTGTCGGCTCCCAGATCCAACGAGACACGGCGGTGATGTTCCGCCGGGTCCATGTACACCGTTACTTCCCGTGGTGGTCCTTCTTGGTGGGGTTGGATTGGGACCAGTGGAACCTGATCATGGCCATCTCCGGGTGGTCCTGCCTCTGGAAAGTTCTTGCAATTGGTGCATCGGCAGTTCAAACCACAGTGGGCATTGTGCTGAAAGCATTCACAGTACTGCACAAAAAGACCAAGAGGTTAGACCTAATCTTAAACGCTTAGCAAAAGAAACAAAAGTAGAATAGACTTACCTTTTTGAGACAAAACGATCGACGGCACTTGCAACCATACTTGTTCATCCTGGTCGGTGGAGCCATTGCCGCTGGTGGCGACGGACGGATGGAAGCCATCACCTGCGATGGGGAAACCCGTGGAGGATTGCTCGCGTAGGGCCAGTTGGCAGGTGATGATTCCTGAGGCTGCTGGTGAGTTGAAGCAGAAGAAGGTGGAGGAGGAGGAGGTGGTGGTTGCTGCTGCTGCTCCAAGTGCCGTGGCGGCGAGGAGGCTGTTGGTTGGGGTGTTTGCGGGTGGGGGTACATGTGATGTGATGCGGGTGGTTGATGATGATGCGGCACTGGGTAGTGCCTTGATTGAATGGGCATGGGCTGAGGTGGTGGTGGCTGATGATGGTAAGCATGGTGCCGATTGAGCCAAGTCATGGCGGCATTACCGGCTGCCATGGCTGCTGGATGACTGGCGGTGACACGGAACTTGTCATCAAAGGCACTTGGATTGCGTTCCAAAATGGTGCGTCTGGCCGCATCAATGGCATCTCCGTGGAGGGCAGTATTGTGACACACATGACACTTGCACGTTGGACCACAGGTCGTGCTAGAAGCAAAGCACTGACAATACAGCTTGAGACATCTGTAGTCAATAGAACAGAGAAACATACTTAGTTGAGGACGATGCTTCGCGGAGATCACAGCTACGTCTGGGCATAGCCAATAGCGATACTTACCGACTCTTCTTGCAGGTACATCCTCCTGCAGATCGCATCGTTTCTACAGCTGATGGAAGCACATCCAAAGGATGCACTGGAGACCGTCGGACTTCGGAATAAGACAAGGGGCGAGGTGGACTCCCACCGTTACTAGCAGTCCCTGATTGAGGATGATAGGCATGCTGGAGGACGGGAGGATACCCGTGATACCCTTGATGCGACATGATAACTGGGCCGTAGGGATGCATACGATAT
Organism: Seminavis robusta; assembly: GCA_903772945.1. NCBI lineage: Eukaryota > Bacillariophyta > Bacillariophyceae > Naviculales > Naviculaceae > Seminavis > Seminavis robusta. Next base: position 12,468 of record CAICTM010001689.1, read on the forward strand.
CCATGTTTGGAGTGCATGGGATGTGATGGGTGTTGTTGTGGGGTCATGACCGACACAGGACTGGTACGGAAGCCTCCATGGTGCATCTCATGGAGTGCATGAGGTGTGGATGGTGGCATACCCTGCTGAGCATGATCAGGATAATGAGGTGGCGGAGGAGGTGGAGGTGGCGGATTGGTAGGAGCTCCTTGTGACTCTGGGATACCGGTATATTGAGATGGTCCCTGAGGAGTGTCGGAGGCAGTTCCTGGGGTAGCTTTCTTGTCGTCTTGAGGAGTCGCTCTTGAAGATTCATTAGCATTATGACCTTCAGACTGGCTACTACCAGGGGATTGCTGTTGCCATGGCTGATTATTCTGCATCTTGGCTACTCTGCTGCAAGCTTTCGCGAGAGGTTCCAACCCGAAGGTGGGTTGACTTGCTAGGTTGACAGGTTGACCGTTCACAAAGAAAGACGAACACCGTGTTCGTCAAAGGAAAAATAACTATTCCGTCCCAGCCAAGACAACAACCAACAACAACAACGACGACGACAACACGGTCCACACCAACCCAAACAAATGGATAGAACTGGAAGGTATTTGTGACGATTGTAACGAAGAGGAGCTGGGATTTCTTTTTGGCAGCGGTCGATGGTATATTATGGAGCTTTTGGGCGCCTTCCACAAAAACGCCATTCGTGTGTCCTTCTCTGTGCTTATCTTTGATAGTCCGGTAGTTAGTGGTATTTAGAGAGGCGGGCTTCCCGCCTCCTCCAATTCTCGGGCCGTCCTCTAAATGGACTAGTCTATTAAAAAGTATTCATACCGTAGATATTGATAAGCATGAGGTTGGAAGCAAAGGAATCCAAGCCATTTGCGGCAAAATGGATACCATACTATTTTCCAGAGTGGAAGATCTCACCGCCTCCAATTTCCAACAATAGTTAAGTTTGTGGTTTAGAGCTGTTAGAGCCAATATGTAACTATTGTTGAAGTGTTTTGCCAAAGGATCTTCCACTTTTAATAGTTATAAGTTTGCCGGAGCACCTCCGTGTCGATGTAACAACACGCCGCTTTCGCTGCAACGGACTTTTCCGCCGACCAAGAACGGCGAAGCCAACAGGAAAATTGTCCCTCTTAGTTTGAATTTTTGACCTTATTCAAATTTGGGACACAAAGACTGCTCGCCCGCCCTTGTCTTTGATTTGGAGGGGAGATTGGTCTTCAACTGGGCAGAACATGATCTGAGCGCCAAGAATGCGAGTACTGAGTGTCATTCCGATGCCTCCCATACACAGCTTTTTGTCCGCCCAAAATGCCGTTGTCTCTTGGCTTTGACTGGTTGAATCGATTGATGAATGATTCTGTTAGTTTTAGGAAGCATGCTCAGATGTTTTTATGTAGTACTGTGTGCAGGTGGTGCCCTTCTACTAGCTAGATTGCTTCTACCTGAAGGAACAAGTACTACCGCTTTTCTTGGGCGGGGTGGTTTTGAGAGAGTTGTTCAAGTGTTTGAGAACGTTGAACACAACCTCATTCTATGTACTAGTACTTCAAACAACTCATTCCTGAGGGCTTGCTAGCTAGAGGCGTTGCAAATACTAGCTAGCTAGTGCAGCACAAAAGCCAAGAGTTGAGTCTCTGTCTCCATCAGTCAGTCGCGCCACCAGAACCCAAGAAAGGACATGTTTCCACGGTGTGCTCAACCACGCTTCATCTTCCAGGAAGAGTCGTGACCAGAACAGGGGCCAGCTGCACATACCAAGCATGAACCATAATATATGATGGACTGATGATATCAACGCCACCCCACAGTAAGACCTGATCCTGACTCGCTGCTTGATCCACCACGGCACAGCCTAGCCAGTACGATCCGATAACTGGCCGATTTCCCTGCAATTGCTTTAGCACCAACGAAAGGAGTGGCAATCCCCTAAGCAAAGGCTCCCAGTATTATGCTCCGGCATAGTACGTAGCTAGAGTCGAGTCTGATCTCGACTCCGTCTCCAATGACGGGAGACTAGATTCCCAAGACCTACAGGTACTGCTACTAATCAATCGTCTTGGTACCGGTGGCTGCAATTGAGGATGCTTCGCCCGGACGAAAGGAGTGTCTCGAACGACGGGAGACTACAACATGTACTAGTACCGGTACCAGGCTGCCATCCTCTTTGTACCATACCGGTACCAGGATTTTCGCCCCCACCGCCCTTTTCCGCTGCTAAAGATATCGCACGCACGAATGAGCTGACCGTACTTTTACATGTAGACAACGAACGCTGCGGACCCGGATTTTCCTTTTCCACGCGGTGTTGACAAGAGTGCAATTAGAGGAACCAGCATCGTAACTGGCAACAACCAAACATGGCATGATCAGTTGTCACCATAAAGTTTCTCATTAGTTAATAAGAAGTGCGGAAGCCAGAAGAAGAAGTGAGACACCCGCGGAGTCATACACCCCTTGGGAGTACTGTACGTAGTCTATGCCTGATTTAGTCTTTGATCTTGTCATCTTGTCGATGGTCGACAATTTCCTGGACAAAACAGAACCCAGCCAGGTCATCGCGGGAGCCACACCCATTGCTGGTTTCTGAAAATTCTTTGGTAGTAAGCACAAAACAAACAACACAAGCATTGACCATGACAAGACCGCATCTCCTCTTCCTCGCCGTAGTGGCAATAGTATGGCAGCCACTCTCCGCTCAAGACATTGACTGCAACGCGCTCCTTCTAAATGACACTACCATCCGGCCCGCCGTCGAAGCCTGGCTGAATAGTGGCACTCGACAAGAAACCGAGGATCTGTACGGCCCCATTAGTGAATGGGACACAGCCTGTGTGACCACCATGAATTCCCTCTTTAAATTTGCCAAAGACTTTGACGAGGACTTGACCGGCTGGGATACCAGTCGAGTCAAGCACATGGATTTGGCCTTTGAAGCCGCGAGCAACTTTCGGGCCAATGTCAGCACGTGGGACACGACCAACGTGGTGTCGATGAATCGCATCTTTTCTCGCACCAGTCTGTTGGATGCCGATTGGACCGGTATTTCGCAATGGAACACCAACAGTTTGACCGATATGCGATTGGCCTTTTTGGCCAGTGCTGGATTTTCCGGTGATTTGACGGGATGGGATACATCGCAATGCTCCAGTGCCGAACGACTCTTTGAAGGAACATTTGCCTTTACCGCCGATGTGTCGGGGTGGGATCTCGACAAAGTCTCTTCGATGGACAACCTTTTCAAAAACGCCGAACGATTCGAGGGCAAAATTGGTGGCTGGAAGGTTTCCTCGGGGGCGCTCCAAACGATGCAATACGCCTTGTCCGATCTGATTGAATTTCATCCCTTGGATCGAGAGGGAAACAACGTGACATTCCTCGATTGGAATACGGAAAATGTGAACGATATGAGCTTTATTCTGGACGGCACCCAGGATTTTGATACGGACCTTATAGCCGGTTGGAATACTTCCGCCCTGACACACCTGAACCTGGCGTTTTCCAGATCCAAGCACTTGCATGGAACCTTACAATCCTCCTCCTGGGACACTAGCAAGGTCACCAGTTTTTCATCCCTATTCGTCTCGAGTGAAAACTTTACCAGCCCTTTGATTTCCGGTTTTGATACCTCCAGCGCCATTGACATGAATGCCTTGTTCAAATTCTCCAAATCTTTCCATTCCGATGTCTCGGGGTGGGACACGTCCAAGGTGCGAACCATGGAAGAATTTGCCTACGAATCGTCCGACTTCATGGGCGAGGGAATTGCGGGATTTGATCTATCTCGGACTACCAGTCTACAAGAAGCCTTTCGCGGGGTTACCAATTTCCCCATTGATTGGCTGACCGATTGGAATACCAGCAGCCTCAAGCATGTGCGAGATATGTTTCGAGATGCCGAATGGAAATTTGAGGAGGATGCACCCCTTCCGTTTTCTCTTTGTTGGGATTTCGAACAAGTCTTTCGCATCTATTTGGAACCACTTACCTGCAGCAGTCCGAATGTTGGCATTGATTGCGATTGCATCTCATTCTCAGTAGCGGAATACATGAATACTGACTGCGGTGGTCCACCGTGTCTAGGAACCCCACCCGAGGATACTGAAACTGACGAGGATTCTGTTTCCGCCGACAACGCTACTCTTTTGGAAGAGGAGGTGGTTCTACTAGAGTCCGGGTCGATGAGATTGCTCATGAGATCATCATCACCCATGGCGATACTTGCAACCGTGGTATGTTTTTGGATGCTGTAGAGCAGGAGGAGTACGTCGCAAGAACACACCGAAGTCTTTTGAGACTTGTCAGACAATTTATCTCTTCGAAACGGCTCTTCAAACCAAACCAGGCCAGGCCAGGCCAGGCCGTGCCACGCCATTTAATCGCCTGCTTCTGAAAGCAACAGATGATCGTTGCTGCCATCCAAGGGCGAGTAACAGTTTGGAGAACGCGCTGTGCCAACATACGTATTTTAGTTCATGATACCAGCTACATTTTGCTACCGGTACGGACGATATAGAATCACTGTGTTTAGCTCCGGTTTTCTCATCTCTGGCTAGCTACCGGTAGTTACCATGTACGATTCTGATTCCTGCTAGGCATTCCCAGCTTGAAAGTAGAAACGAAAGCAAACCCACCAAAAGGACGAAGCCTCGAACCACCGTAAGTACATACTACTGGTGGAGAAGGAGAAAAAGGAGGATTGAATCAGAATGAATGAAGGGAATCGAAACTGTACGCGTAGAAGACGAAATTCAATCCAGACGACAGCATTCGGCTCTGCTGGATGCCTGATTTCGGAACACGAGACGACAACGCGCACCTCTGTAACTCCCGCTTTTCTTGCAACGCGCAGCCTCCCCGTTGGTGCTGCAGGTCGCTCTCTCTCTCCAAGAAGAATACCGTACCGTAGCAAAGGATGAGATTGCCACTATCCACGAAGCAGCAAAAGATGCAATGCTCCATCCACTTTTCTTTTTTCTAGTAGTCGCCCTCATTTGGCCGCATTCGGTAGAAGCTCGAGTGTACGATCACCAAAGCATGGGAAGTCTCAAACGCCCGGCAAATGAGGACAATCAACCTCGAATGTTGCAAGGTGGATTTCGCCGCAATGGACGTCGAAGTTCCAGGATGAAAGTGCCCAACAAGGCACCAGTTTCGTCACCCTATTGCATCAAAATGTCCCGTACCATGATGTCCTCAATGAATAAACAGTCCTCACAGAAGATGAAGCATCGAATGAGAAGAAGAATGGACCGCAACAACAACAACAACAACAACAACAACGACCAAGAAGAAGACCACCATCGAAGACGCAATTTGAGACGTAGGCGCAAGATGAATCAAGCGGATCAACAAGCACCACCATATGATGATGATTATGCACGCGGCGAGGAGTTTGACTTTCACGACGGTGATAACGATGATTGGTGGTATTATGATGACCCAGATTGCTATGATCCTCATGATGTCATCACCCGCTTCCCAACGTTTGTTCCGGCAACTGCCCAGCCAACTAGCACCACCACATCCAGCCCAACATCTGCCCCAGCAACATCTGCACCAACGCCCACGACAGTAGCCCCGACAGTTTCAACATTGGCACCAACATCATTCAGAACTTTAGCGCCAACAGCCACAACATTGGCCCCAACAGCTACAACGTTAGCTCCAACAGCCGCAACCTTAGCCCCAACGGCCACAACATTGGCGCCAACGACCGCAACATTGGCACCAACAACTACAACATTAGCCCCAACAACCACGACTTTAGCTCCAACAACGACAACATTGGCGCCAACGGCATCAACATCTGCGCCAACAATGACAAATGTGGTCACGACACAAACTCTGACAAGCTTTGCTATTGAGAACACTGAAGATAGGTTCCCAACTCAAGCAGAAATTGACGGTGTAATGGAACAGCTTGCACTATTCTACAGCGACCTGCTGTCTGCAGAGTATCCCGCAGGAAATCCAACATTTGAAACTTTTACACCTACAGTCATAATGGACAGCAGTGAAGTACTTGGTCCATTTGTTGTCACCGATGTCACATACACATCTGAAACAGTCTTTGTGGACTCTAACAACCTTCCAGCATCAACAGACATTGACAGCATTATTGAAAATGCCGACTACCAGGTTTTCCTAACAAACTACCTCCCAAATGTAACTCCAGCTAATTCCATCTTTCTTCAGACACAAGCAGTCTCAAGCAACAGTGGCATAGCAAGGATCCCACGTGGGAAACCTGGATTGGTCGTTTCAACAGAACCAGTCAGCAACATTGGCTCAGTGGGGGCGGTAGCTGTAGCGTCACGGGAAAAATCTGGCTTGGTCCATTCCACGGAACCTGGCTCAACCAGTAGTGGCTCTGCTGAGGTGGCTGTGGCAGCACGGGCAAGGTCTAGCTTGGGTCATTCGACAGAATCAGCCTCCAGCAACAATGATTTAGGACGGGTGTATGTGGCATCACGCGCCAGAGATGGCTTACAGCTGGATCACCAACGTCATCGCCATCGGTAAAGCAAGCGGATGATCTGCTTGCTAAGAGCTTTACTCTGGCGCCTTCAGTTGGGTATCGGCTACTATGGCTACATGGCGTAGTCACAACAATCTCTGAAAGGTGAATCGTCTTTGTGATTGTCGTGTCGGCTGATGATAAAGGCTTTACCGATTGAAACGAACAGGTTACGTTCATTCTGCAATGCGAGCAATCAGCCGCCAAAGTTGCCACAAGAGCTGCCAAATTGCCAACCCGGGGGACATTCACAAGCAGGATCGTTGCAGCAGGATGTTGACCTAGCATCCCAAATGCATCGGTCTTCTAAGGCACTACAATGGCGTCGGTGACAGTTTCGGCGACGGCGAACAAAATGTTATGGGGACAAATTATTGAATGCCAACACGGGGCTAATCAATCTCTGACGGGAACTCACCGGCAGTGTCTTGGTTATCATTTCAGTTTCATGGAAGGGGCATTGCAAATCAGGAGCATTTCTAGTCTTAAAAGCCAATGGGAGTAAGCACTCTTTTACATGTAGATCGTTGCCAATAATTTACTATTGGATTTTGTTCCTGTGGTGCATGAACCGCAACGCAAAAGAGACTCGGAGAATGGCACGAAAGCACCAGCCTTGATTATCCGAGTGACTCAGTCACTCTCGGATCGATCGGAATTCGATTTGATCTGGCTTTTGTGTTGAGAGCAAATGTGATGGGCTTGCTCTCAGGAATAAATGAAAATTCCAGATTTGCTAGCGCACCTCTTGGTCGAACGCGCAGCTTTCACGTTTTTATTGAGCCAAAGGCCCAACCCAACTCACATGGGTACCGGTAGGGGGCTGGTACCACTAGCTCGCTAGAGAGTCTTGGCATACCGGTAGAGCCATAAGAAATGCTGTGATCGGGGCTGGTGGGCCGGGGCGAAACAGCCAAAACAAAAATGAGGAGATGGCTGTTGGCGGTCACTCTTCGAAAGCAGAATATGCATTCTCAATTTTCGCTGTTCTTCCTTGTCGTCGCACTGCTTGGTCAGTTGGCGGGGGGCTCCACAGCATACTCCCAGAGCATCAAAGGAAGCCTCCATGGCAAAGCAAATGAGGAAACTCAATCGCGACTGTTGAGAGGCGGATCACGGCGCCACAGAAGGAGGAGATCAAGGATGAACAGCAAGTCTTCAAGACCTCTCCCTTCACCATATTGTATTAAGATGTACCGGCATGAAAGTACGATGTCTTCAAAGAAAAGAATGAACAGAACGAGGCGAAGGATGGATCGCAACAATGACAACCACCAAGAAGAAGAAGATTATCATCGAGGACGCAATTTGAGACGGAGACGAAAGATGAGTGCCTTCAAGCAAGCAAGAAGTCATCATGAGTCACACTATGACGATGATGTAAAAAGTGATGTTCATCATGATGATTGGTACTATGATGACCCAGATTGCTATGGTGTTGGTGTTGCAACCCGCTTCCCAACTTTTGTCCCTGCACCCACACCAACAACAGCCCAGCCATCTTGTGACACCACATCCAATCCAGAAACATCTGCACCAACTGCCGTTTCGGCGTCTGGTGCGCCGTCGGTAGCTCCCGATATCAACTTTCGAGATGGCTTTCCTTGTGACGATCCGCCGTTTACGCTCAATCGATCGCCTACAAATGACCCATTCCCTCTATATATACCCACCACAGAAAATCCCGACCTGTGCTTTCTCCGCATGTCCGAGGATGTTGGTTCGGGTGATTTGGATCAGCCAGGATTTTCCAGCACTGCCTTTCTGGATTTGACCTTTGATGCTGACAATCCCAACCGCGTCTTCTCCATGAATATTGGATACCGTGTGTATGGCGCCGATGAAGGTTCTGCTGATGGCATGGCTTTTGTGATTCATCAAGACAGCAGAGGAAAATCGGCCCTTGGAGCCGGTGGTGGTAGCATGGGTATCTATGCAGAGGATGGGACGGGCATTCAACCCGCTTTGGTCATTGAATGGGACACGGCTGAAAATTCCGAGCTTCTTGACATTGGGGAAAACAACATCCATGCAATTGTGGTGGATGGTTCCGGAACGCTAACAGAACTGGCGCAAACGTTGAATATTCCCATCCGAACCGATGATGCAGGGGCTACATCAGGGCGTATGTGGGTGGACTATTGCGATGGTCAGACTCTTCAAGTCTATCTCAACAATGCTGGTGATGTCAAACCTGCTGCTCCCAGTCTTGAGGCTCCTTTTGATATGAACAGTATCTTTTCGGGTCAGAACTTTGTCACCGGATACGGCGTTGCAACAGGACTGGAAGCTGACTTTCACGACATTACGTCTTGGGAGCTCGTTGAATCTTGTGCAAGATGAGCGAAATTTTGATATTGATGAGAGGCAAAGGGGATGGTGATTTGTAGCTGGAAGAACCAGGTACCAGGAGGTTACATTACGAAGGCTTGTGGTCGGGGAAAGGCAAGGAGACAGAACACGACAGAACAGTTGGGTGTTTGCGAGAGCTACGCATACTTGGTCGGGAAGCTGGGTGGGGTAAGGGAAGGAAGGGCTAATAGTGCTGATGAAAACGCACACTAACACAGGCTGGGACTACTGCACCTCAAGAAGAAGCTGATTTTCATCCAAACCATACTTAGAATTTGTTTTTATCCAACCGGACTGCACGAAGAGAAGCGCCGTTACCATCTGTGTTACAAGGTTGGCCATTGAACTTGACAGTGAGCTTGGTTCCACCTGTTGCCAAAGTGTGAATCGAATCACATGACGATACAATTGCCATCACCATCGTCTTCCAATTTCATTTGTGCCAACTCTTCCCATGCCGCCAACGCCGGCAGATACTCGACATTGTTGATCATTCCAGTGTTGTCCGAGTCGCTCTCTTCGATGATCCAATCAATGTCTTCCTGCGTCACCTCTAACTTCTTGGGGCGTGACATCTTTTCTTCTCGTTCTTGGAGCATCTTTAGGAGTTCGTCCCGTGATAGGTACCCATCTTGCTCCTTGTCATAGTATTGAAATATCTCATCAATCTTGTCGGCGTTTTGGATGTACTTTCCGTACTGTATCACGGCTCTTTGAATGGCTTTCTTCCCCACGGACTTGTTTCCAGGAATACTCTCACCTCTCTTCTCTTTTTGTTGCAGTCTATGCGCCGTGTCCACTACCAATTGCACCGCATCGGGATCGAGACTAATACTACTAGTACTGGCAATACTGATATCGGAAGTTCTACCAGTGTTTCTCGGGAGGACCCGCTCAAGAAGCTCTGGAATCTGTGATGCATCTAGCAAGGTATCACCCTTGGAAAGTTCCTCAAAAACTTGTCCTGTTCGATCCCACAACACTCGACGCCGATCCGAGGCTTTCCTTCGGATACCTCTGTGTTTCTTGCCAGTGCTTGCCATTTTCTCTTTTCTTCGTACAGCCGCACGTGTGGATCCATAACAGAGAGAGAAAGCCAGAGCTGAGGGTGATACCAGTATGCCATTGCCAGATACCGGTACCAGATACTAGTATGCAGATTGCCGATGCGATCTCAGAAGAGGTGAGGCGTGACTTGAGTCACGAGTTCTCTGCTTCCGTCTTAGCGAAGACGGCAGGGTCTTGGCATCTTCAAGTTTCTTCCTCCGCCCTTTCGTCCTGGCTAGCTACCGTATTGAAAGTAGACAGCACCATGTCGGCAAATCCTCCTCCCAATAAGCGGCTCAAAGTAGCTACTGTTACTGCTCTGGGTTCTCTTTGGGAAACCACAGTATTTTCCTTTCTGGACACCAAGACGTTGGTATTCAAAGTCAGGGGAGTGAATCAAGAGTTCCGTCGAGCAGCTGGAAGCTTGGTGCAGCAACGAATTTTGGGGCATGAGTGGAGCCATACGGCAACCAACAATGACATGGATGATCATTTGCGGCATGTGACATTGTCCATTCGGAATTTGCACACCAAGAACTACAGCACCCAAGAGGATCTCGTGGGACGTGCTGTACAAACCTGCGAGAAATGTTGGGAAAGCAAGGGAATGTCAGACCCTGGTGTCTACGAGTATCTTCGTTTTATTACCGAAGAAGAAGATGATGATGAACGAGAGATTCAGGATGCGGGTTCGGACGATTTGGAATTGAACAATGATCTCGTCCGAAACGCACTCCAGGAAAAGGGAGCACTCTTCGCCAACGAGGGGTATGGCTGGGAGGTGGAGGTTTCATTCACATCCAAGCCGAGTGTCTTGGAGGAACTCATACAAGGAACTCCCTTTGAGAAGAATCCATTTTCCATTGTGGAATTGGAAGAGGAAGATTTGAAGGAAAAGGAGGAAGCCATTTTTCTCGCAAGGTGCATGAAACTGTTGCTAGAAGCAAAGATATCTTCTAGTACAATGGGTCTAGCCAAGCAAAAATGCCTCATCTACCATCCTGATTTTGATGAAGCCATTGCCTATTCAGGAACAGAAAATTGCCTTCAATTCATGGTGACAACCGGCGATGGCGGCAAAGAGGTTCCATTGGAACTTTTCATCCGAGGAGAAATGAGATCCAGGGATTATCTAGACGGCTTTCTGTAGTCTAACAATGTTGTGAACGTGCACAATCTTCACTGCCTCTGACCAGGTGTACCGAAAGGACAAAGACACAGGTCTCCCAAAGAGGACCAAGAGGAGAGAGAGTGATTTATACTTGGAGCCGCTTGTTGCGAGGGGTCATCATCATGGTGCTGGATTCTATACTGCTGGCCGACCTCAACAATGGCAAACTCCACCATCATGGTGCAGGATGTAGGAGAGGGCAGCCAGGGAAAAGGCGGGGCCGCGTCTGAGAGGTGGCAGGGCAGTGGCCCAACCAACTAAACACTACACGTTTGCAATCACCAACAACGCCACTAGACTACTAGATCTGGGAGCAGGTGCCTGCTTAGAAGTCTGGTTCTGCCACACTAGCTAGTACTTACATGACGCAAAGTTCCCAACCAAGGAGACAATTGAATGCTACACTCCGCCTGGATGGTGCAACCCCGTTCTTTGCTTGCAAGAAGATCAATCCTCCAACACAATCTTTAATGAAGTAGGTGCAATGTCATAGGTTCTGTGTTTTTCTTCTTCGAACTCGATACGTGGACAGTATAGAATGTCATAGGATTGTTTGCGCTCAACCTGAACAATCTCGCTGTCATGCTCTGATTCGCTCCGGAGGCCTCCAGGGCCGCTTTCATGCTTTTGGGAGGTGGAAACTTCGTCTTGACCTCCCAGGAGAGAGTGCGAAGCAAAAATCTTTTCGAGAAGAACTCCAAAGGATTCCCAAGTTGTTTCACGATGTTCGCCTCCAAAGTCATCTTTGTTGTTTCTTCCAAAACATGGTGCATAATAAGTCCATGCCCACGTTTGTCAACCAAGATGGTGCCACAGTCCCCAAGATGTGTCAGGCGAGTTTTCCC
>CAICTM010001690.1:0-24344 GCA_903772945.1 Seminavis robusta
TTTTGCATCTCCTGGCTTGTTTACAAGCGGAGCCTTCTCTGACAGTAGTTGATCGCACATTGCCTCGATTGCTTCCTTGAGTTGCTGTCTTGCCAAGGCCGTTATACCCTTGCAACTGTACTTGTACTCATCATCGGCGAACTCCTCTACATGGTCGGCAAGCGTTTCCAAGTCGGGAAGAACAGTTGTTGTTGAGAAGGGGTTGACCATCATCGCCAAAAGACGGATTGCGTTGAAGCTACTTCTTGCGTCGGCTCCATACTCCATGAATTCATGTGCAATTCGATCGACCAACTGCACAGATGATTTTGCCATGGTCTTGTGTTTGTGAGGGACCCTTCTCATCCCAACCGTTGTCAGAGAGCTTGGAACAATGTACGTATTCCCCAACTTGGTTGGAGCTGGATCAAACGGAGTTCCATCAAAGGTTCGCCTGGGGAAATTTGCATCTCCATCCCACTTGTCGGTCGCGTTTGGATTCTCAAGAATTCTCGTCTCTGGAATCCACCAGAATTCTGGAACGAAATAGAGGACGGCAGTTCTGTAAAGAAAATAGTAAGAGTACGAGATGGAACCGAAGCGATCACTCTGAACAATCATAAGAAGGGTATACAGAGGATACTGGACGGAATAGTGCTGGGAGACAATGTAGAAGTTGTCATCGCTGAGATCCTTGTTGCTGACGTTCTTGTGGTAGTAGATGCGAAGGTTCCATCTGGCAACAATCATATCCCCGTAGTGAAGAACAACTCCACCTGATCTAGTATGGTTGGGAATACGGATCCTTTTTCCAACTCGACCCTCATCCCTCATCAGCTGGAGGAATACCTTGTAGCGTCCCTTGGATTTCTTTTCCATCAAGTGCTTTGCACAAGCCTCGCTCATCTTTCGTACCACCTGTCCCGGCTCAAAAGAGTCAACAACCTTCTTGTTGTCAGTCCTGACCCTCCGACCATTTGCATGGTCAAGACACAACTGCATCTGATGCATAGCACAAACACCGTTAACTCCAGTAAGTTTGCGACCAACAGAGAGGGCTACTGCGGTAGTGTCATTAACCGCCCGGTACAACATGCTTTTCTTGATACCCAAAGTAGATAGGACTTCTTCGATCTGTGCGACGGTTGGTGCGGCCTTCTTGTTTTCCACAATACAAAGTGGCAACGGCAATTCTGAAGTACTGTTTCCGGACGGGAGAGTAGAAGTAGATAGATGCTCCCAACACTTCTTCTGGTTGGAATCCCAAACATCATGACTGATCATGATGAACTCTTGAGGCTTGCCAAAGATTCGGAAGTAGGCGTCGGCTGCCTCCGTCACATACATTTCCACTCCAGCAGAAAACTCAAACCAGGTTTCACGTCGCTTGGTTCGCAAAGCTTGCCTACCCATGAGTCCGTAATTGTTCACTCTCTTCAGGGCCTCGGCGTTGGCAATGATGAACTGAATCATCCTAAAGTATTCAGGACAGTTCGTGTGATCAGTAACAACACGCTCAGGAATGTTGTTGAAAGTGATGAACTCATCCTGTAAAATCTTGAACTGTTCGAGGACATTACCAAGTCCAGCCTGAACAGCCATGTTGTGCACCACATTGACAACACCTGGTGGAGACTTGAGTTGGCTTACCGGTGAGCCTCTAACAGAAGCCACATGAGACGAAGATGTAGCCGAGACGGCAAGCAGCAGCAGCATTAGCGGCGGCTGCAGCAGAACGACTTGGTGGCAACGGTCTTGGAATAGCTTCTTCAGGAACTTTCATTCCCCATGTGTAGGCAGACCCATAATGCTTGATGGCACGCGAGACTTCCTTGTGTTTAGCATTAACATGAGTAGACAGATTTCCAATACCATCGTATACAGCATGAACATACTTCCTGTTGTAGGACGGACTGAAGAGACACCTGTGGAGGGGAATGTCTTGCTCAACACAGGCGATGCACGCCATCAGTGGACGGAAATTATTGATATACTTCAGCAGCTTGACCTTTGCTGTCCGATCCAATCCTTCGAGAGTGTCCCAACCCTCAGGGCTAATGATCTCTATAACTCTGAAAAGCTGCCAAAAAGGTGACTTCTTCTTGCTGTTCTTGAAGTCATTCCTGATGTTGAAAGTAAAGAGAGACTTGGCTTCCAAGTAGGAATTGGAAAGCTGCTCTCTTTCGTCCAGGTGGTCTTGCGGGTCAACCTCCTCTTCTTCCTCATCTTCGTCATCGTCATCTTCATCTTCATCTTCCTCCTTTTCTTCCACAGGTGCTCGTACGGCTGGGCGGACTCGTGCGACTGCGGCTGGGCGGCGTCGTCCGACTGCGGGATCTCGTGCAACTGCGGGACCTCGTCTGACTGCGGGAGCTTTTGCAACTGCGGCTGCAGGCGCCACTGCGGCTGCAGGCGCCACTGGTACTGCTGGCGCAACTGCGGGTGCTGGCGCAACTGCGGCTGCTGGGGCACCATAGATGTCTTCGTTGTCGGTACCATAACCACGTTCCACCTCCCCCCCATGTTCGAGCTCACGATCTGCATGGTCAAAAGCTGTTGGTGAAAGTGTCCGTTCAATAAAATCCACATTGTCTCGGTTTTCATCCGAGAAAACACTGCTAGTGCCGGTCCCTTGAGCCGCGAACTCATGATCCTCCGCCACACTTGGCATGGTTGAGGACGAAAGACGGTGGGGCGACGACGAAATAACCAGTCAAGTAACCAGTCAAGTAACCAGTCAAGTAACCAATAACCAGTCGAAATAACCTGTAAAGTAACCACTCGAATAACCAAAATGCGAGAGGTTCCCCTTTTGGGTTATTGGTTGGGAAATTTATGAGAGGAAATGGCAAAGGTCGAAAATCGAATAACCGATCAAGTAACCAGTCAAGTAACCAGTCAAATAACCAATAACCGTATACGATAACCGCTCGATCAACCAGTCAAAAAGCTCCGGTTACCGGTTATCGGTTATTCAACCAATCAAAATAAATATGACCGGTTACCGGTTATCGTATCGATGACCGGTTAATAACCGGAAATGACCGGTTAATAACCGGTAACCAATGGAATCGGTTCGCGAACCCTGGTTTGGTGTGCTGTTTCAGCGTTCCACCACCCCTTCATTTTTTGTTGTTGTTGGCTCCAACATCTATCCCACATTTCACAGTCTCTTGTATCTACGGTACAGTATCTAGATATCTATCTAGCTACGGTAGAGCACAGAGCAATTGTCCTAAGGCCGTACCGGTGACAAAAGCGATTCATTACGTATTCTTGCTTCAGGGAGAGTCCCTTGATAGCTATTGGCTAGAAATTTCAAGGACAGGTCACGTCAGATGACGGATAGGCAGTCGGTGAAGGTTTCCTTGCCTGCAGCTTCTCTAGCCAAATAGCAGCGCCTATCTCTATCCTAGATGAAACCTGATACACGTTATGCATCACATGAATAATATACGAAGACTGCATCTATCTGTTACCATCTCTTTGCCGTGGTGGTGACGGTAGTACACGAAACCGTTTTGCCAACTGACCAGAGTGACAGTCAGCTCCAGAGTCTGCGGAAGCAAACAAGCTAGTACCGGTATCTAATAGGCTGGCTAGAAGATTGAATCCCCGTCGAACCCACTCTTCTGTGCTCTCCACTCCCCACCGATTTCGGAGAGTCCCAAGAATACAAAATGTGGCGGCTTGATCCTCACTCCAGCCGAGCCCGATGCACACGAATAAAATCCTGGCGAACACAGGCTCCTCATCACGTGGTGGTTCAAATCTTCAAATCCTCCTGCTTGGCTGCTCGTATGGGATCATCAAGAAGCATTCGGAGATGGCAAGCAAATACTACTAGTACCGTACTACTACTAGCTAGACAACACACCGGCAATAAGGTGGCATCATACCAGGTGGGGCCACGAGTGACACAGTCTGGCAACCACGAAACCTTGGTTCCTGCTCAAGACTGGACCAAAGCAAAGTCCTTGCTCCGAGGAGGTCTTGGGCGCACCTGAATAGATACCGGTGCTCTCAAACTAGTAATCATAATACGAGTGAATGCTTGCATTTGCTGATAATAAAGGCGGGCACGTAGGTATACTCCTCGTAATAAAGAAACATCTTTGATCTTTGGTCACCTCAATCCTGGGACGACGGCAACAGTTCCTTGTGAGCCGCCTGTACTCACCTCTAGCGTACCAGTACATCATGTACTGTGCTGCCACCAACCACCAAGACCGGGACAATTGGATCGGCTGCTTGGAGTATGCCGGAACCGTTGCTAGTCTACATTTAAAAATATGGTAGATCTATGGGAACTGGCAGCCCTCGAGAAAGATGCTGGGTTCCCCACACGAACGTCCGTCTCCAGACTGGATCACATAATTTATTTGATGATGCCACGGTTTGGTACCGGTACAGCACGTAGAATGCCGGTACAATAGCAATGTGGAGTGGCAGTCCCGATTGCGCTGGACTCATCGCATGGCAGTGTAACGTTCCTCATATTTGAAATCATTAGCATTGGATTTCGTCCATCAAAAATCCTTCACATACAAGGAAGTGCTCCACTATCAACAGTCCTCACCATAATTTGAAATAGGGTCTTTGTTCCGGATCTCTCTTACTTTGTTGAGAAGAAAAACAACAAGAAGAAGAAGAACAACAGTATTAGTTGTAATCTTGAAATAACCATGATGATTCCACGACGAAGAGTATCTCTCCTTGCTTCCATGATACTGCCAACAGCACATGTAGTGTCAGCCAATATGGTGCTGCGACAGCTGCATGTAGTGACCAGGCAGGGATCTCCCACAACTATTATCGATGGGGACTCTAATTTTCCTGTACAGGCCCTGAGTACTGCCGGGGAAATGCAAATGGAACAATTGGGAGCATGGATTCGCCGAGAGTTCCAAGACAACTCGACGGGTCTTTTGGATCAATACCATCCCACGCGAGTGCGAATCGACAGCTCGGCCTATGACACTACCATTGTCTCGGCTCAATTGCTGGCAAAAGGTCTCTTCCCGTCCAACAACAATGTACCCGTCTTTTCCCAAGCGGCACGCAATGACATTACCATTGCGGCTGGAGACCAGTGCCCCACCTTTAATCATCAAGTGGACCTCCTCCATTTACAGCAAGACATGGACTGGAATGAAATGGAGTCCGCCTACATGGGCCTCTTGATCGAATTGGCCACTCTGCCAGTACTGAGTGGTTATGCCGTCCAAGGATTCAATGGACCCTATGTGCCTCTGCACAGTGTCTGGAAAGTCTACGACATGATTCGAGAAGCCAAGGTCTTTTGTACCGGCGAAACAGCCGACATGGGCATTTGTTCCCTCTTGACATTCCCCCATGCCGCAGCCCTCCTCACCGATCCCGAATGGCAAGACTTGAAGACTCTCGTACGGTACACCGAAGTGCAATCCAAATACGGTGCCGACAGATCCTCCAAATTGCTCGCCAGCAACTTGATACGTCAAATTGTGGAACGCATGACCGATGATGAACTCAATACTCCCAATGATCCCACCACCAAACGGGTATTCGTGTCCTCGGCGGACTACCCCACATTGATTGCCATCATGACAGCCCTCAGTGTGGAACCCAATGAGGAAATTTTGGACGAAGTCATTCCAGGATACGGATCGACTCTCTTTGTGGAATTGTATCAGGACGATCAAACTTACGAGCACATTATCCGAATACTCTACAAGGCATCGGGACAACCCCGGGCCACAGTCCTACGCATGGGCGATCATTGTCATGACTTGGGAGGATGTAGCTTGAAGAGTTTCACGGCGCACCTACAAAGCAGTGTCCTGAACACAAATGCGTGGTGTCAAGCCTGCGAGAATGACACGTCGGACCTTTGCTTGTTTTACAGCGGTCTGGCATTTCAAGAGAAACTCAAGGAAGCTCAAGCTGAGGCAGCTGTAGTTATGGAAACGATTAATCTCACTGTTGCCGGCATGGACAAGACGAAAAGTCCCTGTGCGGTAAAGGAGGAAGTTCGCAACGACGAGTTTGCCGCGGCATTCCTCGTGGGGATGGCGGCTGGGATTTGCTTGCTGAGTTTCGTCTTTGGCATCGTCCATTGCTGTCGAAAAGAGGACAACCGAGAAGATAACGTCGAAATCACCATTCCTCTTGCAAAGACAAACCCAAAAACTCCACAAACGTCACGAACAGCTCAATCGATTGCTTTCTGGGATGACGAACCCATTAGTCCAACCGCAAGCGAAGACCTTGAGGGTGATGAACTGTCACTAGATGACAACGAACAGCAAGAGAAAGGCAATGACACACCTTGTGAATCACCAGACCAATCAGCCCCACCTCCTCACTCAACGCCTCCCTCCAAACAAGTATCCTCCGTGGAGATTGTGTAAGGTTGTTTTTTCCTCCTACGAATTGCATGCGGTGATTTGGTTCCATCATACCAGCTAGCATGCTGTCATTCACCCAATGCCTTTCCCGAGTCGTATTAGTTCTTCATGCAATGCTAGTACTTGTAAAAACGTAGGGATTCTACGCGTACTAGAATGCTATTTTCATGGACTATCTAGCTAGACCCAAACTTCGTTGCACGGTGGGCTATACGGTAGCCAATCTCTCTTCAACAGAAGAGGTTGCATGTGTGTTGGTTGCCGCCTGACATCTGGCTAGAGCTAGGTACACCGTAGCTCGAAAAAGGCGCAGCTCTCTTTTGTACTTGACTGGCACACACCAACTCCATGTTGTGCGTGGCCAGGTCGTTCCCGTACGAACACTGTACTCACCGGTACCAGTGGCATTGGCCGAGCGAAAGTCACCTTACCGTTCTGCAAGTTCCGTGCCGGTACTGGTACCAACACCGGTACGACGCAAGGATTGCCAACGTTTCGCGGCACTGGGAGCTTGTCCCAAGCAGCATCAACAAGGGTTGGCTGCTGTACAGCATAACCAGCTTCTCATCCATGACTATGTGTTTGTTGTCGTTTTTGGTTCAGACCAGGACTATTGGGTGGAAGGAAAGAATATGCCTTGTCAATCCAGTACTGTTTTGTCAATTTCTCATAACGATATCCCCCGGGTGGTGGTTCCAAAACAATCCTGTCAAAAGCTTGCTCTAGGAACTTTGGAGTAATTTGATCATAGTTCTCCACCCAGACAATGGGGAGGTCACGCATTGTGTCAGACATCCATCCATCTACTTCCATTCTGCCCAAATGAGAAGTCACTGGAATCGATCCCAAATAAATGGCTTCCCAGTGCCGATAGCAATCCAGTCCTAATCCAGAGGGAGACCAGACAAAACGTGACCTCATCATCTGGTTGTAATACAAATGGGTCGCTGGGTCCGATTTCTTGTTCCCTTTTACACTCTGGAAGAGATTGTAAGTGTTCTGGGTTATTTTTGTATTGTTGTCTTTGGGCTTGATCATTTCTGCAACTTTCTCAGCTGTCAACCCCTCATATTCCTTCCTTGTGATGCTGGCCTCAATAATGGCATCACTGGCATTGAAGTTTTGCAGGATCTGTTTCATAGCCCCAGCGCGCTGATTTTTCCAAGGTCTGACATTCAGCATGAGAAGTTCAGATCTGTTTGTTTTGGATGGGTGGTATGCCTCGAGGATAGACCACCGCAGGTTGCCCCAAGATCGTGGAATTCCCAGTGGTATGGAGAACACCTTTTCATGTTTGAAGATTTGAAATTGACTAGTGAATATAGCAAGGGTATCAGGGTGATTGATGTAGCTGAGAACAAACTCCCTGCTGCATCCTTCTCTTTTCTCCCAAAAGTCAGGCCCCAATTTCAAACTTGCTGTGTGTCCACGAAGTGGAGAGGAAAGTGCTCCAAAATCATTGTGGAACCGGATCAAGGCTACATGGGGCCAGGAGACTTGGCTGTTGTTCTTCCGGAATTTGTCAAACACTTTTGCCACCGCACAGAGGGAGACTTCCCTGGCAAAGACAAAGGAGTGATTGTGCAGGTCGGCTTCTTCCAAGCTGGTCGTTGCATTTTCAATGGTCACGAACTTGAATTCCTGTATCCATGTATTGAAGGAACCCCCATCATGCCATCGTAATACAGATGAAAAATTCACCAAGGCTTTCATTTGATCATAGTGATGTTGATAAAAGGCGGCAACTACTTCCTCTTTCGAGAGTGAAGGGGTTGACTCCCCATTGGAACTTGTATTGTCTTTCTTTGCAAACGTACTGTTGGCCAAACGTTTTGCATCTGATGCCTGCCCTGGCTGAAGATACGTCCCAAGCTTTCCTTGCCAGAAATAGACACTAACAAAGATAAAGATTGGGACAGCAAAGCTCCGTCGGAAAATAGACATCATGGCGTATTGCATTCACTCTCAGCATTCTGAAGTCTATCCGCGATACCGGTATGAGCCGGCTGCCAAAATAATGCCATGGTTTTGCTCCATTCTTGGTTTCAGCTAGCTCTGCTGGATACTTTCCTTGGATGCAGACCTCGGGGTACGGTGGCGTACGGTACGGTGACTGTGCCTCAAAGAGCCACAAACCGTACAACCAGGGACCGTGAGATAACCAGAAGAGGCAGAGAAGCTGTTGGAGGTACCCCCAATATCGCCCATCCTTAGTACCAAGTCCTCCACTTTGAAGTCATGATGATGCTTTAATAAACCCAGCATTCCAAATAAATTTTCAGTCTGTCAAGTGCCATGGCTGCTGTTATCCAAGTCAGGTTCCCCATTCTGCAACGAAGGCAAACTGTAGTGGTTTTCACATGAAACAAGACAGTATTTTTCTCTTTGAAGTACTGGTGTGATGGTCATGTGCTGGGGCTGCGGCTGTGTTTACACCAAGTTTGCGTGTTCTATAGCTAGAGACTAAACTGGCACAACAGTCCTTACCATGGCAGTCATGCTTAAATCAACTGTGGAGGTTGTGAAGTGAGGCCCCTCACTAAATCAAGCAGCATCTTTGTCTCCGAATGGAATATAAGAAGTGTTTGTTGTGATGGCAGCAATGAAATGATAGTCTCATTTCAGCAACCGTGCCACTGTTTTCATTGTTGTTTCTGGTCCAGACCAGGGCTATTGGGCGGAAGGAAAGAATATGCCTTGTCAATCCAGTACTGTTTTGTCAATTTCTCATAACGGTACCCACCTGGTGGTGGTTCCAAAACAATCCTGTCAAAAGCTTGCTCTAGGAACTCTGGAGTAATTTGATCATATTGTTCCACCCAAGCAATGGGGAGTTCACGCATTGTGTCAGACATCCATCCATCTACTTCCATTCTACCCAAATGAGCAATCACTGGAATTGCTCCCAAATACATGGCTTCCCAATGCCGATAGCAATCCAGTGCCAATCCAGTGGGAGACCAGACAAAACGAGATCTCATCATCTGGTTGTAGTACAAGGACATTGCCCTCCCCCCTCCTAAGCTTTGGAACAGCTGGTATGTGTTGCGTAAAGTTGTTGGAGTATTGTTTTGAGGTGTGATCATTTCAGTAACTTGCTTCATTGTCAAGCTTTCCAATGCATTTTCAGAAATGCTGGCTTCAATGGTGGACTTGGTGGCATTGAAGTTTTGCAGGATTTGCTTCATTGGCCCAACACGTTGCCCCCAAGGCTTGACATTCAACATCAATAACTCTGATCTTTTTGTTTTGGATGGATTGTATCCTCGGATGATACGCAACCGCTGATAGTGATCGGTTCTGGGAAGACCCAAAGGAATGGAGATCACTTTTTCATGTTGGAATACTTGAAACTGACTTGTGAATATGGCAAGGGTGTCGGGGTGATTGATATATTCCAAAACAAACTCCATTCTGCATCCCTCCCTCTCCCAATAGTGAGGCCCAATATTTATGTTGGCTGTTTGTCCTGGCACGGGAGAGGAGAGTGCACCAAAATCATTGTTGAATCGAACCAAGGCGACGTGGGGCCAGGACACATTGCTGCTTTGGTGGAATTTGTTGAATACTTTGGCCACTGTGCAGAGTGAGGCCTCCTCAGCGAAGACAAAGCTATGATTCTGGAGGTTGGATTCTTCCAAGTTGGTTGTCTCATCCTCAATTGTGACATATTGGAATTCCCGAATAAAAGTGTTGAAAGTTCCTGCATAATGCCAACGCATCACCGAGGACTCATTGACCAAAGCACTCATCTGTTCATAGTGATGCTTATAGAAGGCAGCTATTTGTTCCTCTTTGGACAGCGAACGCGAAGTTTGCTCGCTACCGGTACTGGTCGAGTCTGCAGTAAGTGAAGCTGTGTTGCCCCAATGACCAGCCTCCATTGTCTTTTCCCTTCGAAGAAACATTGCACTGAGCTCTCCTTGCCGGAATAATACATTGTAGGACAAAAACGCAAGGTTGATGAAGATTAAAACTGGAACAGCACAGCGCTTTGATGAAAATTGAGCCATCGTTTGGATGTATGGTAGTGCGGCATCATTCTGGGCTGCCTACTACATGTAGCTAGCTGGGGCATGTACTTTGGTAGCATCGGACGAGAGACAAAGAAAGAGAGTTGATCTTCGCTTCGCACATCGGTTCACGAGGTACAATAAGCGCCAGCCGGTATTAAAAAGGATTTAATGTGTAGATCTACGTGCATGCGATTGGGCGTATGCTACTAGCTAGTAGGAGCGGGGACAGGGGGGGGTATGTAGAGAGCACTACATACAGCCTGTGCATATGAACAGGGAGGATGCCCGCAGATTGAGAGCAAGGCCAGCCATTTTTTTGGCCTGAATTCAAAAACGTCCAATTTCCTGTGCAATCGAACAGGATAGCGACGCCTGTTCAATTGCACAGGAAATGGAGGGCCTGTGCAATCGAACAGGATAGCGACGCCTGTTCAATTGCACAGGAAATGGACGGCCTGCCTGTTCATATGTACAGGAGGCTGCACATATACAGGAGCTGGACGTCATGTTCAAATGCACAGGAATTGTGACGTTTTCTGGGTAGGCTTTCTCATTGCTCAACAGTAACACATAGATCTGCCATTACGTTCAGCATTACAGTCAAGCATGTCCTCTGCAGTGGCCAGAATTTCTAGCAAGAATCTACTGCTTCCATCCAAATTCTCGTAGTCTTTATGAATATCCTGCTTTGTTGGGAGATAATCCACATTAAATGGACTTGGTGTAGTCATTGTTGAATGAAAACTCGGCACAAATCCTGTTTGTTTGCACAGGCGACGGGTGCCTGTTCAATAGCACAGGAAGCTTCCTGTTCGTTTGCACAGGCGACGGGTGCCTGTTCAATAGTACATGAAATGAGAGTAATCTCATCTCTTGACCAGATGGAGGTATTCTGTTTCAGACTGTAGAAGTGGTTGCCTTAGATGATCAAGTGAAAGAATAGATGGTTGCAACTTCCTGTGTTTTCCTCTTCTCAGATAATGAAAAGAAATCAGGAGAAATGAAGTCCAAATCTCTCAGTGACAAACCCCAAAGCCACAAGCCACAAATGAATGCAAGAGACATATATGATAGTGGTAGTAGTAGTGGAAGGATCAGAAGCACGTCAGATTTCCTGTGTTGCACAGGCGCTTGTGCAATTGAACAGGAGGTCGGATCCTGTACAATTGCACAGGAAATCGCGTCGATCCTGTACAATTGCACAGGAATCGCGTCAGTCCTGTACAATTGCACAGGAATCACGTCACCTGTTCAATTGCACAGGAATCACGTCGCCTGTCAGGCCAAAATTTGACTGCAGGCTGGCTCTCTAAAAATCCTGTGCATATGAACAGGCTGTATGTAGTGCTCTCTACCCCCTGTCCCCCCCCTACTATCTACCGGTACTCAGTAGAATCCGTCCCAAAGAAATGGGGGGCGGAGTAGATTTAAAACTCCCACGATTGAGGAAGATCCAACGCTGACACCAAACCAAGACGCAACATAATCGTGAACATCGAGCACAATTATTGACCTGCACCGTGCCATGACAGTGCTTGAAAGCTGAAGCCGTACAAGAAGAGTAAAAAACAAAGCTTTGTCGCTTCTGGAGCATGAGGAAATTGAAAGTATTGCCGCTGTGGGTGTTGGTATCTGCTCACGCGGTGAAAGGCGGGATATCCCACCTGCCAATCGCCACTACATGTAGTGCCAAAGCCAACGGCTCGGACATGGACGTGAAGTCGCAACAGGGGGAAGACGCTACTGCACCACTTGGACTTGCTCTTAATAACGAAGGTGACATACCGTCAAAGACAGGCAGTGGATTTGGACCTGCCCTAATTTCCAGATTTGGCCGTCCTCTAGCCGAGTTTGGACGTGACGTTGCCCTGGGACAGTCGGTCGACTATCGCGAGATTTTCCAAAGTGGGGGTGCCGCCGAATTGCTATTTTCGGGAGCCATGTTTCTTCCAGCTCGTCTCCTCCGCTCGAGTTTGTTGGGTTGGGCGGTCGCCGAGGCTATCGACAGACGGGGATATTATTTCTACAAAGGTGATTGGAACCGCAAAAAGAAGGAAAGCAAGGGGAAGCGCTACAAGAGAGTGACTACGGAATATCGAACGACCAAGACCGTGACAAAGGGTTTAATTACAGAGTCTGAGGATCCAGATTTCGAGTTTGAGAAGCGGCGCCCTGCTGCAGGCATTCATCCGCAAAGCAAAAAGGCTCCGCCCACCAGCACTGTGGAAACGTTTGACGCACTCGTTCCGGAAAGCCAAAAGTCGACAAATCTCCTTGCCAAGTCGGATAAAGAACGCATTGTCGAGGGGTTCGAATGGAAGGAACGTGGAGGAAAGCGGTACAAAGTACGACGCAAAAAGAAGAAGAAAAAGAAGCTTTCCATTGCTTGGACACGCAAGAACCAGTTTGCAGTTTTGTGGGCTTTGGGACATGTTTTCTCTCCCTTGCTTTGGCTGACACCAATTGGAGGTTGGCTTGGAGTTCTTTTCGTTTCTGCCGAATTGGTTCAGCGGGTGGAATTGAAGGACAATGAGCTTTTCGGATTGATCGAGCCTTTTCGCGGCGACCCGGTGAAAGCTGTCCTATTTGGATCGATTGTCGGGGCAGTGATGTCATTCTAGAGCATGCAGCTTCAGATTGTTTGTGGGGCCAGTTGCTTGGTAATTTGGTAATTGTTGAAATGGGGGCAACAGGGTGACGATGTACGTTATGAGCCTTGCTCTTAGTGGTGGTTCACTTGAATCTACATTTTCCGGTACCGGTAGATTGAGGGATCCCAGCAGATTACACTGTACCTCTACTGTCCACTATCTGAAGGAACTGCATACGGTATCCCAAAAAGCGAGGTAGGACTGTTTGCCGCTTTGTTTGGGCTACCAGGTCCGGTATCTGGGAACCAATCACTTCCATAAGTGCTTTGCGCAAAGCACTTGCTTGAAAGGCTACCGGTGTGAACACCGTGTTCTGCCATTAGACGGATCCACAGGGCCCCTAAGCCTTCCTAGCTACCGTAGGCTCGCTATTTGCATTGCATTATTATTATTGTTAATGTGAAGAGGCACATCTATCTGTCCTGCACCCATCACATGACCATCACTTCCAACTCATTATTCTTTCACACCTTGAGTGTTGTTTTCTAGCGATGTTGTTGAAGAAGGCCTTCCAGGCGGCTCTTCAGTCGTCCTGTATCATGACGGTGGCCGATGTGGGAACTCAATGGATTGTGGAGGGCAAGAATTTTTCGTCGGATTACGACGGCACTCGAACATGTCGATGGACCATGGCGGGATTTTTGCATGGTCCGTACTTTTTTGCGGGATTTTCCATGGTAGATCAACGCCTGGGAGCAGCCACGTCTCTCAAAGTGGTGGCTCAAAAGACGGCCATTGCTCAATTCGTCCTCTTTCCGCCATACCTGGTAGCCTTGTTTGGTCTGATGGGTGTGTTGGAAAGGCATCCCAATATTCTCGACAAGATTCAAGCAAAGGTACCCGAAGCGTTCTTGAGTGGATGCATCTATTGGCCGGTGGCCAACGGAATCAATTTTGCTCTGATTCCTGCGTCGCTTCGTGTCCCTTATGTGGCTTCGGCGGCCGGTCTTTGGAATTGTTATCTGAGTTGGGAAAACGCGCGAGATTCGGGTGGTAAAGAGTCCGAGGATGAGACACAGTAATGAGGGACATGAAGGATATTGTTATTTTGGTAACATAAACGACAATTCTCTTTGATTTTGGCAAAGATCCAAGTGGGAGCAGAGGAATACCGGTACAGATGCAAAGCCAATACCGAAGTTGGCGGGCTACGAAGCTCACTTCCGTGGATGCACTGATTTTTCCATCTGAGTGGAGAGACAACAATTCGTTAAACGATGTGGAACGAACCTCTTCAGTTTCCGGTGGGCATACCGGTATAGCTCATTTATTTGGTTCCCTGATTATTGAGTGACAAATGCTCAACGATCTTGCATCGTGTCGGTTTCGCGCATTTTGGACTCAAAAGAAAATCACATTTTGGCTCGTTTTGGAGGAGATCAAAACAAGTTCTGATGGTTCTATATTGTGGATTATCCGCTGTTATCAATATTGAAGCTTGTTTGTGGTTGCAGAAGTTCTAGCATCTGCAACAGAACACAGTACGGTAGCATCAATTGCTGCAGGCAATGTGATATGGTCAACAAATTAATAACACATCTAACTAGCTAGCTATAGCCCAGTTGGCCACTCCTACGATATATCTACAATTCATCTTTCTATGCATCCTTCCCTTTTTGCAGAGCTCGTTCCCCACCAAAGAAATCACGCCACAGCGCCACTGGCAATCCATGGGTCAGAACAGCCGCCCACACGCTTCCCCCGCTCACGATATACGACAAGGTGGTTCCACCCAAGACAATGGTGGCCAAGAACAAAAAGCGCGGGTCTCCAAAGACTTGTTTGCCACGGGGATATGCCACGGCGGAAAAGACGGGATGCGACGCCACATGGACCGCGAGCACGGTCAGGGCAGTCTTGTACAGCGTCAAGGTAGTGGGGCAGTTGATTGTTGCGGCTGTTTGCGTCGCATGCTGCAGAATGGTGGACAACGTCGTGGGTGCCGCGGGGGTTGGGAGGAGTGCCGCTCTCCAAATCACTTCTTCCAGGAGTCCGGGTACGACAAAGGCACTCAGAGGACGCCACAAATCAGATGGAGGTGGCGGCGAAAAATTATCCAGTTCGATGAATCCAGTAGCCAAAGATCCCACACCAGCGGCCGCTGTAGTCGCTGCCGTAATGCCGATAATGGGATACCATCCTTGAGCTCCCACAGGAATTGTTGTCAGGGATGTCAAGACCCGCTGTCCTATCGTATTCACAAGCATCTTGGCAACGGCCACTCATTCTTTCGCAACGAACAACGGCGCGTTGTTGGTGGGTGTTTGGGTGCGTCCAGGATAACAATAATAATACAGCATATCCTACTTTTTTTATAAAACAGATCAAAAAGGTAGCTATCAGGTATCCCCCTTTGCCCCCCTTTGGCCCTCCCTCCTGCTTTCAGCTTTGCCCCCATAGCCCCAAAGTGTCTCTTTTGTCATGAAAGCTAGGTTGTAGCAGCTAGCTAGTAAGTGGCTGCAGATGTATGTCTTGTGGGCAATGGGGATCATGCAGAGACATGCAATGATTCGATTCATTTTGGATCCTTCAGAAATGACGTCCAGGACAACACTCCTAGCTAGGTACTGTATCTCCTGCTCCAGCAAAACTCTTTTATCAGAGAGTCGAGTGACTCAGTCATGAGGGAAAGCTTTGGAGTTTAACTTCTTCCTGCACACAAAAGAGTCGTAGGGCTTGAGGGAACATATAGAAGAATCACTTTTGCACCTATGTTCTACGATTAGATATAGAGGACCTGTGACACCTCGTTCTGGGGAGAGACCCTTCATTCATCTTTGGCTGATACAAAGAAAGACAAAGCCTAAGTTATGTAATTGTTGTTTGTGGAGTTCGG
Source organism: Seminavis robusta (assembly GCA_903772945.1). Taxonomy (NCBI): domain Eukaryota; phylum Bacillariophyta; class Bacillariophyceae; order Naviculales; family Naviculaceae; genus Seminavis; species Seminavis robusta. The sequence goes on from CAICTM010001690.1 coordinate 15,872, forward strand.
CGGCCGGTGGCTCATCTTTTGTTGTTTCTGTAGTTTTGTGTTTGGTTTAGGAGTTGATGGTGGAGGTTCTGGTGGGCCCCAGCTTACACACTGCTTGCTTAAGACCAGAAGTCATTGCAACAACATACCGGTACACAGCAGCTTTCACAGCCTACCGATATTTGGTACAATCCTTACTGGCTCAACCACTGCTTTGATTCATGAATGCTCAGGGACCAACAATGCAATGAAGAGAATGGCAACTCCACCAAGACCGGCAATTCCTCTTTTGAAGAATGCAGGGTTGGCATCACTGGTAGTAGGAGCTTCTCCTGGCTCTGTGCTGCTTGCGGGTGGCTCTGTGCTGCTTGTGGGCTGCTCGTCGGAACCATCAGCACCAGTGCCCCCTCCAGCTTCGCTGTTACTACTGTTAGTCGCCTCTGCGTCGTTGTTGCCAACACCGAGCCATTCCTCAGTTGTTCCCGGGCAACCGCTGTCCGGTGGAACGGGATACTCGGTATAATCCGGTTCTCCGTCGACAGTCGTGGAATACCAAAAGGAAGACCCGAGAGTTCCTGGCGTCGTGTCCAGTTTGTCCAGGCCTATGTAATACCCCTCTTCAATGGAAACATACATGAGGCAGGGAAAGATGCCGGCGGCATCAATGGCATTGCCCAAATAGACGCGGACAAGTTGAGGATCCCCGAAGTCTTCCATGCCGTACTTGCCGGTGATGTTCCAAAGACCAATGAAGTCAAAAAATCTGGAATCATAATTGTACACCTCACACGCAAAGTTGCAATTGTCCAGCCAGGTACAAGTGGGAGGATCGGCCGTGTAATCTGCCAAGAAGAAACCGCTGTCGTTGAACCAAAAGCCATTGGCAGCCCCTGCCGTCAAGTAGAGCAACTGACGCGCATCATCATGGATCCAAACCGATGGCCCAGTATATCCAATTCCAGCCAGGGAAAAGATGCCTTCTCCCGCATACTGAAGCCCTATTAGATCGAGGATTTGACTCTCATCCACTCCGCTGCAACTCGCCTCGACATCGGGTGTCGTGCAGATGGTGAGAGCTCCCGTTTCGGCCATGGGCAACCGCTGCCCAAACTTTCCCCATTCGTAGCGAACTGCTCCAAACGGTGGTTGATTCACCTCGAGCGTTTCGGGAAAAGGTTTGCCAGACGGAATGGCATCCAACCCCAAGAGCCAAGCAGTAGCATTTCCATCGCCAGTGTCCTCGGTTGTGACATAAGCCACTGCCAGCATGGTGTTATTGTCTTCCAATACACAAAACGAATAGCGGTAGTCAAAACCATTGTACTGGTCGGGAGGACACTCATAATCCAAGCGTTCATCGGAATTCTTTACAAAGAGGGGACCTATGCGAGCTTCGATATCATCGTCAATTCCAAACTGAAGGTCTTGAAATGTCGTGTAGGCGTGCATTTGCTGAATGTGACTCCAGTCGAGAACCGCACAGTCGGGGTTGTCGGCTGCCACTGCGGCAGGGTCGGTACCGGGATACGACGTGATCGTTTTGGGAACACAGGTTTCGCTGGTGCCGTCGAATGGGCCGCGCAACCACTCCATGGTGGTCGTTACCTGTTGGGCCATGGCATGGTTGCCGCTGGAGGATCCTTTCCAAATGGCCAGGACAGTCAAAAGTCGAGAGACAACCAACTGATGGATCTTCATGTTTGTTACCTTATTGAAAACGAAAGATGTTACTGTCGGTTAGAGGGGACTATGGGGGAGAGTGGATGATGGGGAGGGAGTTACCTTTTACAATATGACCGGACCTGAATTGTGATTGTGAATTGTGATTGTGGACAACAGATCACCCTGTCGGGGTACGGTAGTATCGTAGCAACAGACTTGGTTCCAGAAGAATTGATTTCTTTTACGTTACAAACGGGTGCCAAGCTTTTCGAGTGCAGTACATGTACGTGAGTTGGTGTCACATCCGATCCAAAGCATAAAAAGATTGCGGCGGGTGCGTCTGTTGTACGCGGATATCCTGTGACTTAACTATTATTTTAATAATAGTGACAGTTCCGAAAGGGGGAAAGTAAACGAGGCTTTAATGCCTTTTATTAGTACCGTTACCAGTACAGGTACTGGTCCGTTGTTACTTCCTGAGTGACAGTCCGAAGATACCGGTACCCAAAGTTTGTCTCCAACCCTAACCTGATTCTGCAAGAAAATGGCCACAACACGGCCATTCGTCGAGCCTTGCCCAATTTTGGCCAGATGGATGGATGCAACAGCCACCACGCCATGACCATCGGCTCTGGTGGTGGACACAGCACCCCCCTCTACTACTAGACGGTGCTGATTAGCTGGAGGAAGACGAGCGACGATGGAGATGTGTTGATTCGGACTCATTTGCCTCTCGAGAACAATACCTGTATCATGCCAGAACCGGATCGAAATAATTCCAATGTACTTTTTAACGAGTATGTTAACAAACTTTCCTACCAAGAGCTCCAAGACATATGTCGGAAACTGGATGTGGATAATACGGGCACCAAGGAGCAGCTCATTGTCAAGATTGGCAACACCGTAAAGAGACCCCCATCCGAAGTCAAATGTGCCATTACCATGGAGCTACCGTTTGATCCCGTGAAAGCCAAAGATGGACGCATCTACGAACGATCCGCCGTTGAAAATCACCTGCAAAAGAGCAAAACATCTCCGGTCACCAACGAGCCAATGGCTCGGCAACTGGTAGATGCCCCACAACACAGGTTTCTCGTAGAGTTGCTGATCAAAATGGGTATTATTAGTGGAGAATTGCTGGACAGTTGGAAAATTAAAGAAAAGGAAAAGGAAGAAATGGACGCATTGCTCAAACTGGCCAGTGGCGGTGACAAACATGCCATGAGCACAGCAGGGACCAACTATCGATTTGGCAGAGAAGGTTTTCGAAAGGACTTGAAATTGGCTTATGTGTGGTTTCACAAGGCCCATGTGGCGGGCAGCGTTCGAGCCACAGCCAATCTAGGAGACTTGCTCTGCAAAGGCAAAGGCGGTGTAAAAGCGAATCACCAGCTGGGAATGATGTACATTGCCATGGCGGCCGGTCAGGGCTCCAAATATGCCGCATATAAACTCGCTGATGCCTTTTCCTATGGCAAATATGGCACCCCGGTAGACAAGGAGGCGGCATTACGATGGGCTCACAAGGCTTTGAATGATGACGAGAACGGCACAATGCTCCGTGACACGACAAGAACTGATGCCCAAAAACTTCTCGACGAGCTCATGTCCGACAACGCAACAGTTTCATAAGACCTGGCTGGGTGCTTGTTTTATTATGCGCCGCCAATCTGTCGAGGAGGACTGTTCCGAGTCCTCCTATAGTACTTGTAGATTAGTATTAAGTCACTGCATAGCCTCTATGATGGTGTTAGTTTTGCTTTGGACGTTTGGTTGTGGTACATGTACCGGTACCTCCAGGGGCTGCCTTATCCAGATCTGGCGTTGGACGAAATGTATCTTTTGGCCCTACTACGGTAGTACCGTGTGCATACACACAAGGATTTCAATGATCGGCCACACAAGTGCCGCACTGTTTGCTACGCTCAGAATTCCAAGCTGTCCACGCTTTCACTTCAAAACTTGGGGTCGTTGCGTCCATTCTCTGGTGTATGATTGTATCCTCTAGAGCTTGCAGGCATACATAGCTAGTAGCTGTTCCTTCTTATCGTAATCAGCAAGCCATGAACGACATGAACGACATTATGATAGGTGATATTCAAGTTGTTCCGGTACCTGCGGTCAACTTGCGCCGCATCAACACAGACACGTTAGAAGTGTTGTTCAAGGCTCACTTGTACGACTACTACGTGATAGACCCTTTGGACGTGATTCACTGGACCGAAGCACTCAACAACAGCACGAGCATAGAAACTGTACTTATGGAAGTTCATCCAAGTATGTTCGATCTACCGGAGAATATATACATGGCAAGGTTCATGGCTGCATTGGTTTCCTTGCCCAAGCTGACGACGTTGGATTGGCGTAGTCATAATGGCGCTCGCATGGAAATTCCCGCGGCTTTCGGCATCTTTGTGCTGCGACATGTGGTGGGCCTGACCAAGTTTTGTATGTGTCGGCATCACTTGGTTGGGACTGCTTTGGAGTTCGAAGAGCTTGCTCGATACCTTGAAGCCCACCATTCCCTATCATCGCTTCAAATCCACACTGTTCCAGAGGGGGTAATCTGCAAAGGCCCCTTGGTACATGCTTTCTCTCGCATGCCTCAATTGAAGTCTCTCGACTTGTCATGTTTGTCAGTGTGGGGCATGGATCCACCAGACTTTGGTCGTATGTTTTCGAATCCAAGCCTTCAGAAGGTTGTGCTGAAGGACTTTGATCTAGATGAACAAATTGCGCCGGCCATTGTTCGGAGCCTAAGGCAGCGAGATCCAAGCAACCCCCTTCAGAAGCTCAGCCTCGATACCACAGGCACTCACAAAGCCACTGAGAGTGCTGCCATTGCGTTCATATTGTCAGCAAACGTACCTTTCCAGTTGCTGGAGATGTCTTTGGGGTCTTTGAGACTTTCTGATATGAACGTTTTTCAAACTATGGCTCAGTCTCTACGCTCCAATTCCACCCTTCAGATTCTCCATTTGAGGACAGACAGTGACATTAGCTCGCTCAGTGATACGGTTTGGGGACCCTTTTTGGGACTGCTGGAAATCAACATGTCTTGGCAAGCATTCGCATCAAGCACAGGCAGCAAACTCGAGGGCGGTTTTTTCAGGAGATGCGTTCAATTCACAACCCCAAAGCTGAGTTCTTGCTAAAGCTGAACCGTGCAGGCAGGGGCAAGGTACTGGAGCTGATGCGGAGCGGAACGATGAGCAAGGACAAATGGGTCCGACTGCTGGCATCGTGCGATCTGGATTGTCGCTTCTACTTTCTATCTCTCAATCCATCCTTATGTCAAGGGCACTTCATTTCTAATGCGTAAAAAAAGGAACGAAAGGAGCGAAAACGCGGTTGAAGCAGCTACCAGCCACAAAGCCAGGCGCCAGCAGCAGTCGATCCCTTCCTCTGATTTTTTCGTTCACTGCAAGTGATGTTGCCCTTTTCTATGAGCCTTGTGGTATGTACCCGTACATGTCAAGCAATAAAGTGTGATATTCCTAGGATAATTCTCTAGAACACTCTCCTGGAAACAGTTGTTCCGAAGCATGCCCTTTTCTGACCATCCTTCAGTAATGCAGAGCCCACGAGACATCAATCAGCAGGCAGGGAAGTAAATATGAATTCTCTAAGATTACGAAGGGGATGATTGTTACATGCACTCAAGTGCATAAGTTCTTCTTCTTTGTCGGGTTGTTTATTGTTGTTGGTGGTGTTTGTCTTTCTTTAGCTACGCCAACATGGCATCGGACGTGATTACAGGAGGGGGAACTGGGGCATCATTTTGTGGGTATCCATTATTCTGGACAAATACCCCCTCCTCCTCATGACCATTTTGTTGTGGCTGACCATTATGATTCTGGACAAAATCCTCCTCCGGCTGGACATGGTCGTGGAACTCGTCCGTTTTGGTACTACTACGAACCGTCGGTCGCTGTTTGCAAAAAGTATTCCACACCATCAAAATCATGAGGGTGGACACCATTCCGGCAAAATAGACGGCGGCATAGCGTGAATTGTTGTGACTACTGCACGACGATTGTGCAGGATGATGCAATTCGAGTTGATGTTGCAGACAAGCATCGGCTTTGGTATTGCCACAGGCGGTACACCATTCGGTGGGTGTCAATCGGCGCGTCCGTATTTCCTGCAAAAAGGAAAACAAATCGCATCCGTCCTTGACATCGGTCCGACACGTGTCCGACAAATGAATGGGCGAAAGTTCGGTGCTGGTACCGGACTTGTAAAAGATGCGAACGTAGAATTTCCAATACTCCGTTCCTTGATGGACTTCGAAAATCAGAGCGGACGCATATTCGGGAATGACTCCCTCTTCGTGAAAGGGGATATTCATGGCGGCGTAGAGTCCGAGAAGTGTGGGATAATGGGCCGAATACAAGTATAATTTTTGTTGTTCCGCACTGCCTTGATACTTGTCCATGCGTGTGGCAATCCGGTCCAAGAGTGGTCCACCCACTTTGGACTCGGCCATGTCGGCTCCAAATTTGAGCAATTCCACGGCATGGGCCAATTCTCGTACGGCCGTCCAATCTTCTCCTTGAATGGACGTGGCGACGGATGGATCCGGCAAGTCTCGACACGCGTCGTAAAAATAAGACCCCGCGGTTCCACACTCGGCCATGGCGACTTGAATGAGATCGTAGACATTCCAAATATCTTTAAGAGGAATATATTCTCCATCCAAATGTTGGGCATACTCGGAAAATGCAGGAATCAGTGCCAATTTTCGTAAGAGATGCATACTATTGAATTCCATTTGCCGCCAGGTTTGAGTATTGTAGAGTTTCTCGAGTGTATCGTGATACGTGGGACACTTGTCGTACGCTCGCAAGTCAAAGTCATTGTGGCGGGCTTTGCTGTAAATGGGAATGACGGGCGGAGTTTCTGGAATCAATTGAAGTCCCCGCGTGGCACTCGGAAAGAGCCCCAACAAGAGCGATTGCGCCGAGACCAACGTTCGTTCGTATGCCGAGGATTCCACATGGACGCGAATGGGATCGTACTCCGCCAATACATTGTCGGCAAAGCCCGTGGTGGAGCTATTACTGTAGTGTTCGCGCAACCAAACCCCCAATTGATACTGTTGTTGTTGTCCCAATGGAGTTAATAAACTGTCAATGGCAGTCTCACTTTCCGACAGCGAATCGGCATCTTTGGGCAATTGTCGGCGAGATCCATGGCGGGTAATCACATGGACTTGTTTCAAACTGCCGTCGTGGCTGTGACCCATCTCATCTTCGTGGGCTTCACACTGTACTACTAATGTAGCAGTCCACAGAAAAGACAGAGTGGTAGCAGCAGCAACGGATGGATCCCCATTCTGCTCAATAATCTTCTTGGAATCATTGTTATTCTTGGCCAACTGAATAAATAATAATAAGTATTGTGTGGTTGTCTCTTTGTAACTAATACAACTGACTAACTGGCTGTTATCTTGGATCCCCTCTAACAAAGTGATTGTAAGACTGCAAATGCATGCTGAATGGCTGATGGAGACCTTTCACTGGAGGTTCCAAGGAAGTTATTACTGTAGTTTGATCGTTATGACCTTGACTTGCCACCAAAAGCGTTCGCAAACGAACGGCAAAGTCTGGCAGCAATTATTTTCGGCCTGCCGGAGGAAGGAGGACAGACTGGGACCAGACCTTCGAGAAAGATCCAAAAGATATCCAATTGACAAAGCTGTGAAGCGTGAAAGCACGACAACGGCACACGAGACAACACAGAACACGGGGGAAATCGTCTCATTGCTACTGTATTGGTAAGAGCATGGATGCAACCGTCCTGCCAATAGAAGAGGGCACTGATAATAACAAGAAGCAAACAAATACTAAAGAGCAACAAGGACTGGTGGCATTGCCATCATCGTATCAGAAGGAGAAGATTCAAGAAGACGAAGCACTCCTCTCCTTTTCAGAACACAGCAAGAAACAACAGAAACGAACTATCTGGTGGACGTAGAAGACGACGATACATGCCGAAACGACCCAAGAAAATCAACAAAAAGAAGCCGTTGCTGTCCTCGCAATCCCATTATTATTTTTCGTCTCCTACTAACAAATTGACCACACGAGCCAAAGAACTCTACTCCCAATTGACCAATCCTTTAAATCAGCGGCAGTGTCGGAGATTTGGGAACCTTTATTCCACTCGCCGTGGCACTGGCACGACAAAATGCCATTGCTCTCGCTCCCACGCTCTTTTGGGCGGGGTTTGCCAATGTCATGACGGGATGTGCCTGGGATGTACCCATGGGAGTTCAACCCATGAAAGCCATTGCCGCGACTGCCATTGCTCATGAATTGACAAACCGCATACAAGTCACCATTGCCGGTATATTCATGGGATTATTCATGATTGCCTTGAGTATTACCAAGGGAATTGAACTGGTCAATTGGCTAGTGCAACGCCAGTGGTCAGGTAAGAACAAGAAAGGAATGTTATTGGAAAAGTGCTGTTTTATTGGGATCTCAACATTTTCTTTGACTGCTCCTAATCTTCTTCAACAACAACATCTATAGTGGTATCCAAATGGGAGTTGGAATCAACCTTGCCATTCGAGGTCTCGTCATGATTCAAGGACTTTCTTGGTGGAGTGAAATCGATTGTATTGGTTTGGCATTGATCGTAGCCCTTGCGTGCCTTGTATTTGTTGAGGGAACCAACGCTCCAGCTCCACCACACCCAACCACAACTTCCAATGAGAACGAGGAGAGCAACAGCCGGACAACATCCTCCGCCCCGCCGCCACGACCGGTAGGACTCTACTTGTTTGGATTGGGACTAGTGTTGGCTATTTCATCGTCTTCTCTTG
>CAICTM010001691.1:0-24343 GCA_903772945.1 Seminavis robusta
GCAAAGCCCATGCCAAAGTATTGCGACAAGATGGAGTGGTCCGCATTGACAATGTCTTGCCCGGCTCCTTGGCAGACGAAATGAGAGAATTCGTCGTGGAATTGCGACAAGACAGTCACGAACAAGTCTCCAGTGGCAAACTCAAATCCAGAGAACGATATGCCGATGTCCTGTTGAAGGAAAATCGTTGTGATTTGACATTGCCCTTGACGAATCAGCTGACGGCCGATTGTCTTGCTGCTGTACTCCAACAATCGCCCGTGGGAGAAACCATTGCCAATTTGTTGACGAAAGATGCCGTCTTGTACGAACTCAGTTGTCTGACATCCGACCCCGGCAGTCATCGACAAGTCATGCATCCCGATACTCCTTGTGCTGGCGATGATGATGATCCAGTCTTATACACGTGCTTTGTGGCATTACAAGATATTCAATTGGATATGGGACCTACTACGTGGATGCCAGGGACACACACATTGGAGGCGCATGAACAATTCAAAGATGAAACGGTGTCTTCGTCCGAGACAAAAAGTCCCAAAGATACCTTGTTGGAAAAGGGACCCGTCGTCTTGGGGTTGCTACCGAAGGGATCTTGTGGGATCTTTGATTCGCGGTTGCTTCATTGTGGTGGAGCCAATACCAGTGCCGACAATAAATCCAGAGCCGTCTTTTACTTTTCCTGGAAGAATCCTTCCGTGACCAATGCGGGCAATCCAGGAAGTATTCGGCCGGCATACATCAATCAATACACTCTCCAAGCATTGGACAAGGAGTTGAAAAAGCATGTCAAGGGCAAATCAAAGCTGTTTGTCAACGATAGAAACTCGTTCGATTCTTGAGCAAGTACCGATATGTAAAAAGGGAAAAGAGTTCGATGCAATGCAGCCTGAGATGTTGCGAGTACGATTGTTGCAGCAAAGGAAGCGGAATGTACACAAACTGTAAAGGTAAAGCCAAGAGTGAATGAACCCCCTCTGAGCGAGCGAAAGGGCCGAGTCCAACCTGTAGGCAAACAAGAGGCTCCTACCTAGGAACCTCTTCAAAGTAGCACGAGCAGCGGCACTGTTACCAGAGCTCCATCCACCAAGTTACATAAAGTACTACTTCAAGAGTTACCGGTACGTCGTTACCGCGACTGTCTGCTCCTGTGGTTTTCTGCAAATTCAGATGGCGTCGAGTCCCGATGCCGATGAAACTCTCCCACTATTACGGTACCGCTTTGAACGGGGCTCGACCCACCAGAAGTGAGTGTATCGTAGCAATCTAGAACCGTTCAATACGCACCAACTGAACATGCCCTGGAGCGTCCATGGCTACGAAAGGCAAAAGTTCCATGTTGGGTTCTTCCGCCAAAAACAGGATTTTCATACTCGCACATGTGCCATAGACACTAGCCTTCAGCAAGGCAACCCCCGCCACTTCGTCGGGAAGATGCAGCGTCATGGTGACCGTGGAGCCCGAAGGAAACGAAATTCGGGACTTGTGTTGCAGTCGTTCGCAGGCCATGACCATGCCGTCGCTTCGAAACGCAAAAACTCTGTGTTTTCCTCCAAACACTGCCGGACGACGAGTCTTTTGACACCAAAAGGCAACACCGACGCAAAGACTATTGGCACCATCATCGAGAACTTGAATCGTCCAACGCAGTTTCATGCGCTTTTGAGTCTTGTCGGCGGGATACTCCAACACGTCCATACAATGTCCCTCCTTTGCTTGGGTGAAAGTGGACAAGGAACGTTTCCAAAAGGCAAGCCGAGCGACGGGAGGAATCATCCCGTACTGCTTTTGAGCAGCGACAGCTTGACTTCGGAATGCCTCGAGCAACATGTCTTGGTCCACCAAATCGGAAGTCATGACCAGCGAAGATGACAAGAATACTGGATCCATTCGTTCGAGGCAAAAGTGGTCAAGGACAAGCTCACGAGCCGATACTTGATCAATGGTCGAATGCTCGTACCACATATTCACAAGTTGGAAGAGCTGCTGTTGGTCTTTGGGTTGTCCTGCCGTTTCGTCCTTGAAGACCTCTTCCATTACGTACGAGGAAAGATCTCCCAAAAGGCAACCCGCGACTTCGTCCTTGAGACTGTCCAGACCGATGTCACTGGATTGAATCGTAGCCAAGGCACGGTCTAAGACTCGTTCTGGCACTTCGTCCACCCCATCGTCGAATTGTGCCAATACGGCGAGTGCCATCGCTGGGTTTGCTCGAAGGGACCGGTCCACGGCAAAGTAGGCTTTCTTACACAGTCCAGTCAAGTGGAAGGCTAGTGCAGTTCCCGTCAAGGCGACCAACGTGCGAACTCGCGATATGGCCTCGAAAGTCATGGACTTGTCGTCGTCGTCGTCGTCGTCGTCTTGTGGATCGAGCAGGTTGGCCGATCCCATGTGAATGAACTCCAACATGGTGTTCACCGCCTGACTGTTGTATGGAATGTCCACCGTCTCGGTTTTGGTAGTACCAAAGAGGATTTTCCGAAACTTTTCGCTTCGAAGTGCCAAGATGGACCGGTTTGCGCCGACCACGACGCCATCGTTGCAAACCAAGTCAACGTCGTGAAAGTTGTCGTCCGTCCAAAACGGAATGACGTCGCCAAGAGACTCATCTTTCATGCCTTTTGGTACGAGGCCTTCGGCTTCCATGGTCTCATTCATTGTTGACCGTTCCAAGCAAGCATTCAAGCAAGTACTCCAAAGTGTTCAACCTCCAAGAAGTGAGGTCGAAGCGAAAAGGGAAGACGTTTGTCGTCAACGTCCCGGAATTTGGGAAGATAGCTCATTAGGGATAAGGCTTATCCTGTTGAAGGCGCACGTCGGGAAATCCGCGTCCAACGTCACAGCAGAAAACAAGACGAAAGAAGGTCCTTGGTGTCAATGTTTGAGATGGCCCACAAGCCACAAACTGCAATGTCCGTTTGTCTCTGGGCCGTGATTTGATGTTGCACGAATTATACCATGGCGACCAAGAAGCAGCAACACCTAGCCCTTGTGATTCTAGCACTTTGTGTGGTTGAAGCTTCTGGATTCTCTCCGTCAAGGTTTCGGTTTGGACGGCCTCTGGATGGTTCATTACGGGTGTCTTCTCAGGTGAATGGCAACAGCGCGGGTTCTACTCAACAACAATACAACGGGGATAACAGCAATGGCGTCACTAGTAGTGCAGCGAGTATGAATCCCTATCGAACATACAGCGATTACCTATCGCGACTATGGAGAGAAACCAACCCACTCGCCAGAAAGAAAATTGCCGACAACAAGGAATTTCTTTCTGTCAAACACACCAGAGACTGCGTTCGTGGGGATGCATTCCTCAATGACTCTGTCGTGTCCATGGATCACCGACAAAATCTCTTGGATGCATGCGACACCTTTCTAGAAGACACAAAATCCGCGGCCGCCGAGGAGACAGTGCCAGTTGTAGATGTCGCCGCCAATGGCAAACCAAAAGAGAAGAAACGTCGAAGTGTCTCGTTTGGTGCCACCATGGGAGCTATTGTCGCATGTTGGGTCTTTTCTGGAAACTTTATCTTCACGGGCCTATTCACCCTCATGACCATTGCAGGGCAATTGGAATATTACCGCATGGTCATGAATACGGGAGTCTTTCCCGCCCGAAGAATATCTGTCATTGGAGCTGCTGCCATGTTTCTCACGGTGAGTTCCTACATTACTACTTGGTTGGGTTTGCACGGTTGTATCTGTGGTTTCTAGCTACACGTAGCTTTGGTGGGACGGGAGTTTCGAAGCTAACTCTCCTATGACTTTACTTGTCTATTTATTTGCAGGCATCGGTGGCTCCATCTTTGCACCAAGTGTGCTTGCCCATGTTTGGCCTTTTTGGCATATTACAGCTACTCTCGGATCGAGATGTATGTCCGTCCATTACCGATGTTGCAACCACCTTTACGGGAATGTTCTATCTCGGCTATTGTCCATCCTTTTGGTGTCGGATCCGTCTCCTCGGACCCCTGGAGCCGACAAGATTTCTACCCATGACGGAACCGTTGTTTGCCTTTTTGAAACAAAACATTGGTCTACTAGCCTTTCTTCCAAAGGCACTGCCCGTGCCAGTGACGGGAGGCGCAATCTTTATCTTTTGGTCATGGCTTTCGCTGGCATTTAGCGATGTGGGAGCCTATTTTGTTGGTAGAAAATTTGGAAAAACAAAATTGAGTTCCATGACCGCAGCGGCTGGCAAAACCAGTCCCAACAAATCGGTGGAGGGTGTCCTTGGAGGTTGCGTCGTGAGTGCCGCCCTCTCGACACTGGGTGCGTGGGCGCAGAGGTGGCCACTCTGGCCCCTCACGGGGGCAGTTCACGGTTTGATTCTGGGATTTCTTGGTTTTGTCGGAGATCTCACGGCATCCATGCTGAAACGAGATGCCGGCCTCAAAGACTTTGGAGACCTCATCCCTGAACACGGTGGAATTCTAGATCGCGTGGATAGTTTCGTTTGGACCGCACCCTACAGCTGGTTGGTCTGTTCCACAATCTTGCCGGCGTTACGGTCCATGACGAGATAGATGATGCCCTGTTCCGAAACAGCGACCCACCATGTGGTTGTTGTGGGTGGCTGAGCTAGCTAATGCATACGTACATAGATCTCAGAGCTACGTTGTATGTTCGAATGCATGTATCGTGTCCCCGCGTGTAGTCTTTATTGGATAGAACAACCATGCACAATTCGCAAGGAATGAAAGTTGAAATTGTGAGGATTCCACGAAATTGTAATTGTGAGGAATCGAATCAGCAAAATTTGTAATTGTGAGGAATCAGAGGTAAAATTGTAATTGTGAGGAATTAGCAAAATTGTAAAGTGAGGAATCTGCAAAATGTGAATTGTCAGAATGCTTAACAAAAAAGAATTCGTCAAAAAGAAGAATTGTGAGAAATCATCAAAAATATGAATTGTGAGAAATCGGCCAAATGTGAATTGTGAGGGATTGGAAAATGTGAATTGTGAGGAATTGGCAAAATGTGAATTGTGAGAAATCGGCAAACAATGTGAATTGTGAGAAATCGGCAAAAATATGAATTGTGAGGAATCCAATCGGATCAGAAAATGTGAATAGGTGAGAAATCGGAAAATTGAAATTGTGAGGTTTTCCGATTCAATCGGAAAATCAGAATTGCGAGGTGAGAAAACTACAAGAAGTGTGAGGAATGTGAGGAATGGCTAGGTCCTTCATTCATAGTTTTACCTATAGCACAGTCAAGTCGGCGTGATGCATTCAACATGTACCCACGTACTGTACCGTAGACAAGTACCGTACGATACCACCAAACCAATGCCTCCAGTTTGAATTTCCGGTGCCACGTTCGAAATGGGGATCGTGAGGAAAACCCAATCACCTCCATGGAAATCATACAACTGTGCAGAATACCAGCCAGCAAGTAAGTAGTGGAACAGTTAGTTGTATGTAACTATAATATACAGTAAGCTTGCAGGTCGAGCATGATATCACTGGCAACAGAATTTGAATTTGGAACAACGTCCCAAATCGAAACCACCAGCAATCGGTCTTCATAAATCATCGTCGTCATCCTCATCGTCTTCTTCTTCGCCCCCATCATCCGTGGTGTAAATGTTCTGATCATCCTCACCCTCCGAATCACTCTCTATGGAAGAGTCTGACAGTGAAAGAACCTCCTCCGGTGTTGGGGTGGCGGGCAGTTTGTAGTTTTTTTCGAGGAAATACCGTGTCGTCAGATACTCTTGAATACGGAGTAACAGGAAACGTTCCGAGACTTCGGCTGAGGGGGAATGAAAGAGGCCATCGAGCCGATCGGAATATCCACTGAACGTGCATCCCGTTTGAAATTTGTAGCTAGCATCGGACCTCATGAGTGGTCTCATGAAGGAGTAGAGAAGATTGGCCGCCAAGGGAGTCCTGATCCATGACAGTTCCTTATGCTGAAAGGGATAGTGCTCACAAAGGTCGGAGAATATTCGTCGAATGTGGGTAAGGTTGAAGTTCTTTTGTGACATGCCTTTGATTGTTGGAGAGAGGATAATAGTCTAATGAGCAAGAAAAAAGATCAAGTAAAAGCCACAGCTTGGGAAGCCATCGTTCCACTTACCCTCGCACTCTCCAATATGTACCACCCCTTCTCGAATTGCAAACATATTGGAGTGCATGGCATTCATCTGATAGTACATGGCTCCCAAGTAAATCTGCCAGTCGTCGGGATAATCGCATCTTTCCGGTGCGATTTTGGCAGTATCGTAGACCCACACAAAGTGTCCTTTTTCTCGATCGACGTCGATGGTGAGCAAGAATCCCTCTTGTTGTCGCAGAAAGCCCTTGATCAGCTCGATACCTTGCTCCACGGTATCTTTTATCTTGTACTCATCTCGAAAATCCTGCAGGCCACGAAGCCGCTTGAGCGCCCCGTCCACATCATCCTTGGCAATGATCGCCTGATGGACGTACTCCATGTCCGAAACATTGCGAATGTCTTCGGCCGCTTCGGCGGCAGCTTTGATGTTGGCGGCCCATTCGCGCTCCTCGGAAGAAATCTCGCTGATCCGTGCCACTTTGAGAGCCTGGCTGTGCGACGACATGGTGGCAGAAGAAGGTGACAATGAGAGATGAAGATGATGGAGTTTGAAGGTTGCGGGTCAGCAAGATCGAGCCAGCTGCCGCAGTATTGTGGTGAAGACGCTGAGAGACACTTTTGATGAGAGATAGCGGTAGATGACAGCCTCTGACATTGCGGACTAAAAGGACGTTGTGGCGTTGTGGCGTTGCTAAAGCGTGAGAGCTGCGTTGGGCAATAAAAGTATCAGCTTCCCGGAAAGTGTGGCAAAAGCTGAATTTTTGGCGAGGGACATGGGGAATTCAACACTTCAACTGTTGAATTGGGTCAAAAATGTTGAATTTTGATTCAACACCTGTTGAAAAAACTGTTGAATCTAATTCAACACTTGTTGAATTACTGTTGAATAAAGTGTTGAATAATGCACTACTGTAACTAGCAAACTGTTGAATTACTGTTGAACAAAGTGTTGAATATATAGTCAACACTGTGTTGAATAATATTCAACAGTTTTTTCAACAGTTTTGAAATTCAACACTGTTGAAAAATGAAATCCAGCTGAAAATTCAACACTTTTCATCGCCAATTCAACTTTTGCCACACTTTCCCGGCACCGTACCAAGACTCCCTCGATCACCTGTGCAAAGAAAGAGATAATGCAAACAGATGAGGCGCACGCAAGTACGCACGTAGTTTCCAAAATAGTTCTTTAATGAGGGAGAAGCATGATATTTAATAATAATATTGAATGCATTTGCCCTCGTTTGAGTTTCTATTTAACACTTGCCCCAGCTGCTCCCCACGACCCACGACAAAGAAAAGCGGAGATACTTTATTTAGAGCCAAGACTACCGGAAGTGCGTACCGGTACCGATCTCCACATCTCCACTCCAATCGGGCTCTGCCCTCACCGAATGAAGGAGATAATAGATAATAATGATGGCCACAACATCACATAACGAACTCAAGGCAGCTCTACTAGCCAGCAAGCCTGCAACCCAGGACCGGGATGCTATGCATAGATCAAGGGTGGGTACCGGTGACTACGGTAGGCAGCGGGAACGATAGCTATGTACCAGACTGGTACCGGTTGCTCCCTCTACAGCCCCAAATAGACTATCTCCTACTGAGTACATGTAGAGATTCGTGCACCCGCTACCGATAGCTAGCTAGCGGAAAGATTGTTATGCACCTTCAGTCAAAAGGATCCAGGACCGTCCGACGGACTTCTCCCAGGCTTTAAAACCTGCCACGACTGACTCAAAATCCTGGTTCTCGTTAAGCGGATGTAAGAGGATGTGAAGATTTAAGAGGATGTTTAAGAGAATGTTGAGTGTTTAAGAGGATGTTGTTAAGAGGATGTTTATTTAAGAGGATGTTCATTCGTGATAAGAGGAAGTTCTATGGCGTTTCAATGAAGGCTTAAGAGGATGTTTCGAAGCTTTAAGAGGATGTTGTCGAGAGGATGTATATTTAGGAGGATGTTTAAGAGGAAGTTGAAGATTTAAGAGGATGTTAAGAGGATGTTTAAGAGGATGTTGTCAGTCGTGGCAATTTCAATGTTTTTAAATCCTTATCGAAAACCGTCGGACGGTCTAGCTGAAAGTTCCTGATCCACTCGAATGAAGTGCAGGGTTTGACCTATCTAGAATAGGTGCTAGAAATAGAGTTGAGTTGCAGCTCCTCAAGGGCAGACTTTCCAAACAATGGGCGCAACGCCAGGACCAACATCTCAAAGAATGCAACCTCAAGACACACCGGAAAAATGGACAAACATGGCTGACAGGAATCATCCAAGAATTACTCACTCAGTGGTTCGATCTTTGGGAGGCAAGGAACCTTGATAGGCACGGGAAAGACGCCCAAACCAAAGCACAGACAGCCAACCGACAGGCTATCCACGAACTCCAGCTTCTATACGAGAAATACACTGGAAACCTCAGACCAGAACAGGTCTGGCTTCTCCAAACACCAATCAACACACGCTCCCAATGGCCCACAGCATCAATCCGACAATGGATCAACACATGGGAACCAGTCCTTGAAGAGAGTTACGACACACAGCTTGAGACTGGGTAAATGACGCGGGACTTCCACCTCCCACCTTCCCAATTTCCTCCTGCGTCCGCTTCCGTCCTCCTCCTCCTTCCTTTTTCTCCCAGGACACCCAGTAACTCTCTCCCTGAATCCATTTGGCCAAACCCACAAATCTGTTAGGAATATATGTCCGGCAAATCCACCCGAGATATGCCATTTATACTTACATGTAACTTTAAATGCACCATCTCCTCCCCATGGAGTGTGGTGCCGGCAAGGGCACCAGTGGTGGTCTCCTGTGAAACCAATGCCCGCTTCGGCCCGTAGCGGTTACTCAAAGCTTTGGCTGCAGCACAGTGATGATCCATCCATTGGGGCCATATCCGTTATAAAGATTTTGTTGTTTTTAGAAATAGAGTTGAGTTGTCACCTCACGATCTGAGCCAACATCAATCAATTAGGCAAAACCAGCAGATTAACTAATGCATTTGACCCAACTCATTGCCGTGTTTTCACGAGGAAGAACACCAGATCTGGCTCTAGACTCAACTGCTGGATCAACAATTGGACTTTGGGTACGGTTCATCTAGCTAGCTAGCTCTTGCTAGTACTAGTCTACCAGTACAGTCTGTTCTATCTTATATTTATTATTCTTATATTTAATTCTCTTAGATTTATACTTTCAGTGGATTCCCCCCTGAGTCACCAGTGACTAGTGACTCATTGAAGCACCAGAATCAATGAGTGTGGAGATAGACGATGCTGACTTTCAGAGCTATGTGGAGACTGAGTAGTATCTTAGAAAGCTCAGCATCAGTTGTGAGAGCTTTGTCATGCATCTGGATACCACTGAACATCTGGATTGGTTTGCCAGGCCATGTGAATGGCCCATTCGAGTCCTTCCAAGTGAGACACAACTCTACACGAGTTTGTCACTAGCTATTTGTTAGCGCATATTGCTATATTTATTTCTCTCCTTTATTATTTATGCTTGCCTGGTAAGCACACCCAATTAATTTAAAAGAGAACCCACTGAGTACATGTAGTCTACGATGTATTTACTTTCGATTGATTCGATTCGATTCGATTCGATTCGATTCGAACGAGAAGCGAGTCGAGTCGAGTCGAGTCGAGTTCGGACAAAACCACCGTGATGCGGAACACCGAACAAAATCGCTCAAGCCTCAAGCGTGGCCATGGCGCAGATCCTTCCGTCAACACTACTACCGGTATCAATTTCTTTTGACGAGAGGTTGTAAGACGACAATGGAAGGAGGAGGAGCACCAACAACCATCACTACCAGCTACATAGCGAGCGACGATGGCGGCATCACTAGCCTCAATGCCTCCCACAAATCACCAGGAGCTTCCTCCAACCATCACGATGACGACATTCCAATGTCCGACCTCTCGGACCACCAATCTGCCGCTCCTGCTTCCGACGACGATGAGTACCATTGCTTGGAAGATTCCACTACTGTTGTGGAAGATGACAATCAAAGTACAATGATGGTGGATATTAGTCAAAAGGTCCAATCGAGCAACATTACAGCATTTGTCACGCTGCTCAAGGCGCTCTTTGGTGTGTCCCTCTTATCCAGTCCTCGTGTTTTGGGCGAAACAGGACTCGTGTTGGGAGTCCTCGTCTACAGTTTGATTGTGACGGCGTGCATGGGCTCCTGCTGGTGTCTGCTGCAAGCACGGGACAAGGTGGCCACGGCATCGTCGTCCTCTCCCGAAACCTCCACCACCGCCACTAGACCATCCCTCTTGACGGCAACGTCATCGTCGATATCGGCAACCACCACCTTGTCTGCCAACGCCATTACATATGGTGATTTGGGATTATCACTGCTGGGAGTAAAACAAAGTGTCATGATCAACTTTTTGATTGTGTCTTTGCACATTTGCTTTGGAGCTGGGCTGGTGTCCAGTAGCATGCATCAAATTGCTATTGTGTTGGGATGGGATATTGTAGACGATCAATACAGCGATAGCCAATATGAAAACAACAATGATAGCCAAGAGGAGGAAGGAGAGGAAGAAGAGGAACAACAAGATGCCGTTTGGATGGCTGGTAGATGGATACTCGCAGCGATTCTCTTTCCTCTCATTTCCGCTCTGCTACAATTTCGCAACATTAAAGGACTATTTTGGGTATGCTTCGCGGGTAAGTACTGTACTTATTGTCATGGACATTCGATTCCAAATAATTTTGAGTCGAATCGAATCCTTCCCGTGACACGAGAATGGTCAGCAGAATGCTCAAATACTATCGCCTTTTTCATGCTCGCTTCCAGGATTACTCGTCTTTTTGGTGGGATGTGTGGGGACCATGGTATACTCAACAATACTCGTCGACAATGATGGAGATGGAAGCTTGATATGGGACCTTCCCGATGATGCTTTTGTTTTCAAATGGGGTGGAATTCCAGATTTTGTGGCATCCACGCTCTGTGCCATGGAAGGGATCAACCTTGCCTTGCCCATTGCCAACAGCTACCTAGCGAGTGCAACGCTCAAGAGCGAAAACAAAAACTATCAATCCGCAAGTGCGGAAATACCAAAAAAGTCACTCATTTCCGTGGTGACATCTGCCATTGGAGCGTTTGGCGCCATGACGTTGTTGATTTCCATTTTTGGTTACTCGAGTGGGTTGGGAGGTGGTGAGGGGACCAAATACGACAAGGGAAGCGATGATGATAATGCCGACTGTCGCACGGTCGCATATTGCTTGGACTCGGAGTTGCTCTCCAATGTTCATCGACTCTCCTTGGCTGCCGCACTCATCTTGACACTGCCCATCATCCTGTACCCGTCTCTGGAAATGATTGAAAAGTGGGCAGAAGAACGACACCGACAATTGAAACATGGCAAGACATCCTCGGGGCAAACTGTTGGAAGTTCCTGGAATGGATTTGTGTTCCAGAAACCTCCCGAAACCTTGCAACGAAAACTGCAAATTGAAGAGTTTCTATTTGGAACGGAACCATATTTTCCTGGATTGCATCGCCACTGGAGGTATCGCATCGCCCATGCATCCGCTGTCTGCCTTTTGGCCATTGCGGATCGACCGTGGAATCGTGCATTGGTACTGTACAAGGGGGTGGGTCTATCGATAGCCTGTTTCGTGTTGCCCGTCATGTTGTACATCCGAGCAAGCACACTTCCCGTGATACTGGCGCAGCCGGGGCTGGCAGCTGCGCTCGCGGGGTTGACGACTTTGGGACTAGTCAACCTTGTCCTCGTATTCTTGTCGGTTTTTACAGAACATAACTATTTGCCTACAGAGCTCCACGAAGGCCCCCCGGGGCCACATCACGGAGAGGAAGAAGAAGCGGCTCACTTTTAGACCTCCAGAACGAAATGTGAATATCAGGTCAGGTGTAATTCAGTTGCTGTTATAATGCTATAGAATGGTTGATTTGTGGTAGCGGTGTCTCCAGTGGCGTTGTGTGGCGAAGCCTTTCGCTGGGGGGGGGGACAGATCGAATCATTGCTGAAGGTGGAACCTGTCGCTCCACTTTTTAAGGTGCAACGAAGTCAGGACAAAGATCAAAGGCGCCTTCGTCTGGAAACCGAAGGTCGGTGGGTACGAATGCCAACCCCCTGATTCCGATTGAATTCGGATGAGTGAGTACATGTAGACCCAACCCAGTGAAGGGGTACTGGCAGTCAGAGTCAATCGAGTCTGCTCACTGACTCGATCAGTCAGTGAGCAAAATTGCAACTTTGAATTGAATTCAGATGAGTGAGTAGACCCAAGCCAGTGAAGGGGTACTGCCGGTCAGAGTCAATCGAGTCTGTTCACTGACTGGATCAGTCAGTGAGCAAAATTGCAACTTTGAAGTGTGACTGATTCGAAATTTAAATCTTACACTACAAAACGCCACAAAGTTGCGCTGCCCATGTGAGACGCTCAACAAAGAACAGTTTTCTAAATCGTTCAACAACCAACAATACTGCAGCCTAACCAAGCCGACTACTTGCTCTCCTCACAATCTCAATTCCGAAGGATTCTGTGAATTGAATCGAATCACTCCATTGTGTCCTCTTAAAATCTTACCATTTGCAACCATGAAGTTTTCCTTGATCATTGCTGGATTGTTCACTCTGGTGTCCGTGGCTCAGGCTTCTGTCATTCAAGAACAAGAACCCAACAACGACATTAACACTGCTCAGGTTTGTCCATGCTCTTGTTAGCTATCTAAATCAAATGTCCTTCCCCTCACCGTGGCATTCTCCTTTGTACTTTGCAGCACATCCCTGTTGCTGCCTTCACTCTTGGGTACAATCCTATTATTGCAAACTCTGATACAATTCCTTGGGTAACCATTGAGGGTACTGGGGATGGTACCCATGACTTTTACTCATTTTTGGTCCCCAATTCGGGAATGATTGCATCCTTCTTTGATATTGACGATACGAACAGAGGCAAGCGGTTTGATTCATTCCTCACTCTCTATGACCCAAATGGAAACTACCTTACACATCAAGATGATGTTGATGATACTCAAGATGATGTTGGCGATATTAGTCAAGATCCTGGCTCAAATACACGTGTTGACTCCTACATGACCTACACCTTCAATACTCCTGGCACATACACCATTGCTGTGAGTTCATGTTGTGGTCTTCCCGAACAGAACTTATCTAATGATGTTCGAGATGGTGCTTTGTACCAGTTGCACATTTCCCTGGGCTATTCGGAAGCACAGCTTCGAGCGGCAAAGGGCATAACAGACCCACCCCAGGAAGAACAGCCTAGAGAAGCGCATGGCATGGGAGACCCACATTTCAAGGTACCACTCAGCAAGCCAGGATCAGTCCGGTTGATGATTTTTGCTTGGACTAACCAAGTGTTCTGTTTTGTTTGTTGTATTTAGACATGGATGAATGAGTGGTACGACTTCCATGGAGAGTGTGACTTGATCTTTATCAGCAGCCCTGAGTTTGATGAGGGAACTGGATTGGACATCCACATTAGGACAAAGGCACGCAACCAGTATTCTTACATTGAGTCTGCTGCTGTTCGCATTGGGGAGGACACATTTGAGCTTGGTGAATATGGTGGTTACATGGTGAATGGAATCTCCAATGCTGATCTGGACATGTTTGACAAATACTCCATCAAGCACGAGAAGAAGAGCCCCAAGCAGGATATCTTTGTGATTGAGCTTGGTGGGGGCAAGCAGATTGTCCTGCAATCCTTCAAGGACCTTCTCAGCATCAAGACAGTTGGTGCCTCCCCTTTGGAGTATGAAAATAGCAAGGGTCTTTTGGGAGACTACAAGACTGGCAAGTGGCTTGCCCGCAATGGAACTGCCCTGACAGATGCTAATGCCTTTGGAAATGAATGGCAGGTTCTGGAAAGCGAGCCCAAGCTCTTCCAGGTCAACAGGGTTCCACAGCATCCAGTCACTTGCAATCTGCCTAGTTTGAATCAGGTGGGCCGTCGTCGTCTTGGTGAATCCGTTGCCCAGACAGCTGCCGAGAAGGTCTGCGGACACTGGGGAGACCAAAAGGATCATTGCATCTATGATGTCATGGCTGCTGGAGATTTGGAGCTCGCGGAGGCTGGAGCTTTTTAGGCAGTGACCAATTAGGGAAGATCAAAGATCCCAGCTCGGCTGGCTTTCATGGTTAGACAAGTTTGTTTGTTTGTTTTAGACTCTAGTCATGCGCCAAGAACGTAATTCCTCCGTTCACGTCGTTTCAAACCTTTCTTGTCTATGGTGCGGGCAGCTCCGATAATAGTAATGGTACCTGGTATTGACCGGCGTTTGTCCGGGCGCAAAGGCTCTGTGTAGGTAAGGTATTTGATTACCACCTCAAAGATCTCATCCGCAGTCCGCTCAAACAGGGCTAAGTTGATATAATTTTGATAATTCATCGTCTTATCGCCCTGGTGGGCAAGGTATCTAGGCTCGATTGATGGCATATGGAGACGTTCTGAAACTTCTCGTTGGATGAGAGTTCCGTACCGGTACGGGCCTAGCCACGTTCTTCACGAATCGGTCCACCTCGCCGTCGAAAGTTTGCCCTTTTCGGAATATTTTTCCTTCCTTTGCCTTTTTCTCCCGGTAGAGCTGACAGCAATGAGATGATTGCATCCGCCAGCAACTTCGACTACTGGCACCTTATGTCAATAGAATCAAGTTCCCCAGCTCGAGACACGCATGACTGCAGCGATCTTCGGTCCATTTCGTCGGAGCGTCGGAGCGCGCATTGGCCTCGTTGACCCGTACTTGAAGCTTTGAGGATAGCCCCAGCTAGCTAGTAATAGAGTAGCTTCATTCCTTTCGAAGCCCAGCCTTTGAGTGGCAACGGCGAAGTATCGAGGGCCCAGCAACGCCGAAGCGACAGTGCATGCAACACACCCTAACCAGCCACACACTTGGGAAAAGGCCAGATACAGTGCTAGTTATCAGTTACTGGGATAGGTTGGAACGAATAGCGGGCCCCAACCGGCGAGCACCATGGTGGACGGACAAACTTTGTGTCCGACTCAGATAGCGCCCATCGAAGGCCCTCATGGTCAGCATTGCCATGATATGAAGGAATGGATTGTTTTCTCCTGGCTGTTGCTACAAATTGTCTACAACCTTTTTTGCGCAGTTGCATAGCGGGATCGTGTTGTTCAAAGTCTCCCTTTTCACCACCAGCTAGCTACTCGTCATCCATGAAATCTTCGTCATCCTCTTCGTCGTCGTCATCTTCCTCCAGACCAATATCTAGTGGCAAGTCGGGCAATTTGTAGGCTTGCTCCACCTGATATCGTACACTGAGAAGGCCGTGTACTTTTTGCAACAGATTTTGTTTGGCAACCTCGGCATTGGGCGTCAAAAAGATCTCGTCCAACCGTCCATCGTAGCCATTGAATGTGCAGCCCAGATGAAACTTTCGCACAACCTCTGGGCCCAGCATGGGTTTTATGAAGGAATAAAGAATGTTACCTACCATGGGCGTTCTCAACCAACTGAGTTCCTTGTGTTTCATCGGATAATTCTCGTAGAGATGAGAAAAGTTCCGTGTCACCCCCTCGTAGGAGAAATTCTCCCATCCCATTCCTGTAAAAGGAGGGAGAGATGAACGAACAGAGGGTGAGATACAGGTGTCAGGGCACAATAGACAGACGGCACAGAGAAGAGAAGAGCTGGAGAGGGGTAGCTTGCTCGCTGGCAAGACAACAACGTACCTTCACATTCACAAATGTGGACTATACCTTCCCGACAGGCATGTATATTGTTTTGCAAGGCATGCATCAGATAGTACATTCCACCCAGATGACCTCTCCAGTCTTCCTCCGTTTTCACCTCGTGAGGTTTCCTCCTGGCGTAATCGTATATCATGACATAATGTCCATGGGTTTCATCGATATCGACAGATAAGAGAAATCCGGGATGTTTGTTCATGAAAGCATTCACCAATTCCACACCCTCCTCGGGGGTATCGTGAATCTTGTAATGTTGCCGAAACGCTTGCAAGCCACGGACCCGAGCCAATGCCACTTCGGTGTTCTCTCTGGCAAAGATGGCCTGATGCACGTACTCGAAATCAGACAAATTGTCCACTTCGTCATCTGCTTCCACGGCAATCTTTAGAGCCCACGCCCCCTCGAGTTCCTCTTCGTTCAGAACCCAGAGGTCTATGTGGGCAGCTGCTTGTCGCTGCTGTTCTTGTCGCTCTTGACTTGTCATTTAGCCTGTTACAAAGCTAGAGCGTACCGTGCAGGGTTGTTGACAGTGTTGATAATGAGGGTCAGTGCAAGTCGATCGTTGGGCTTCGGATTAGAGCCAACAAACAGAACAAAAAACTGGAGCCAACCACCAAAAAGCAAAAAAGGGTTGTCGCCTTTGGTGAGCACAGCGGCGAAGTCAAGAATCGACGTCGTCAGGATTTACAGCACTTGTCACCCAAGAGTCCAGACTGTCCGGAAAGAAGCCCTTGGAGAGAGTCCCAGGTCCCAGTACACTCCTCCCTTGATATTAAGCACTGGAGGCACTCAGATCTGAACTACCGGTAGAGGTAAGATGCTCAGTGAGTACTCTCACTTGCGCACATAAAGAGATTGAGAGATGATACTATGACATTTTCTACAACAAAATGCCTTTATAAAAAGGTGCCAAAATTGGCAATCTTTTGGCCTCCGGCAGGTGATAATCGTATGCTCTTTGCGCTCTTCACCTTAGTTAGGGCATGCTTAGTATGGTGGGAAACAGAGTAGAATTGTCCCATAGCACTCTCTTCCTAACCAGAGTATTAAGATACTGCATTTACACATGTGATAGATCCTGAGCTAAGATAGAGTCTAAGTTCAGATGAATATTAAATTTTGTGATACTGCTATGATTCCCCCAGTAGTGAAGCAAACTTATAGACATCTTGATATCAAGGTCTGCGTGTACCAACAAATTCCAAGCACATTTTGCAGCGAAAAGACAAAAGAGAGTGACGACACTGCCCCCACCGTTTGCCCTAAATGAAAGAAATCATGGGTGATGTGTTCCCCGCTGTGAGGGCACAGGGAGAACCCCAAAGGATGCGAGAGCAAGGTCACAAAAACTCCAGATGCGAGAGCAAGGTCATAAAAACTCCTGATGCGAGAAAGCTTGCGTGAGCAAGGTCATAAAAACTCTCTCTTTTACCGGCACCTCGCACGTCATCAACTTGAATGGGCAACTGTGCGTATGGTGCGTTTGCTTCAAATTTATCTGTGCGTCCAAGTCTAATTGCCGTCTGGCCTCCATCCGCGGATTACTTCTTACCAACAAACTAAAATAATTGGGAAGGGCGGGGGGCCGCTTGTCCTGACCACTTCCAAGACAGTTGAATTTGGAAGCCGTGATAGACGAGACGACCATGGTGAGTGGTGCCAAATGATGTTGCCTTGTCTGCGTTGCGATGTTGCGTCACCCAGTTGCTTGACAGTTGTATCGTTAGTTAGTTTCCCATGCCTCACGCTTTTCTTGCTCCGTTGTTGTTGTTGACCACAGCCATCCCAAAAGACTTTCCGCACCAAGCGCATTCTGGCCAAGAAGCAGCGTCAGAATCGGCCTCTGCCACAATGGATTCGTCTAAGGACAGACAATAAGATCAAGTGGAATGCCAAGCGTCGTCACTGGCGCCGAACCAAGCTGGGAATCTAAATTATATATTATCTTGGAGGAACGCGCAATGCAATGCAGCTCTACAGACAGACAGTCAATCAATCAACTTCCAACCAAATTACTTTTACTACCTGAAGATTCAATGATAATATTTAGGGAACTCCCATGCAACAAAAACTATCTCTCTCCCTTTGTCTCTCGTTCCAGTTCTGTCCAGATTATTGATTGCCGTATCAAGGTGCTGCATAGAAGGAGTGAGCAAGAAGATTGGTGAATCATCAATCCGACGGCGCAATCTGCTTCCATACGATGGCGTCTCACAAAACTCTCATCCCAGCTAGTAGTCGTTTAGCTATACATGCAGTAGTGAGGACAGGGATCCTGACCTCGTTGCAAATAGATCGCGGAGCGGATCGGGACAGCTGATGGGTGTCCTGCTGTGCACCGGCCACATGTAGCTTTGATGGTATTCTCACAGTGTAGATTTCGTCCCGGTTCCATTGCTTGCAGCACATCTGCCCCGGTTCACCCAACCTCGAGTGCTTCACTGCATGCAGGGCTTATCATGGGCCCAAGCTGGTTTGTTCACTTCCCAATTCCTGCAACTACTAGCTAGGTTGATTATGCGAGTATCAGGACGAATGTACAATGGATCAACCTGAACTATAGTTTTCTAGGACTAAGCCTTGTGGCAGAGCAAAACAAAACGATCCGTGTTTTTCATTGGGTTTGTCCAGGCAGAGCTTCTGTAGTTGTCGTTGGAGAATGCAAACATGTCGCTCTGTGCCGTGACGAGAAAGCCATTCTGCTCGAGCTCCTCGCGCACGACACATGCTTCAATTCTATGAAGGCCTCTATTGGCACCCGCGTCGCGGCACCCACGACCCTTGCCGGCCTGATGATCAATCAACAAGAAACGACCTTGTGGCTTGAGCGCGGTCCTTATGGATCGAAAGAACTTGGTCCTGTCCACTGGCATATCGTAGAGATCGTGAAATGTATTCTGCATGGTGATCAAGTCGTATTCGTTGACTTTGCCAAGCCCAGGGTCCTCCATGGAAGACCAATAGTGCTGGATGGATCCATCCTTTTCCATTCTGGCAATTTCCTTTTGGATGCCAATGGATTCAAAGAAACCGCGCCATTCACTGCCATTCTGGACGTCCACTGTCTTGGACGACACCTTGGACATGTGCTTGGCAAGGTACCCGTATCCGGTCGTCACATCCAAAACTTTGTCCGTGCTGGAGAGCTGTGCGAACTGGAGCAACTCCTCGGGTTTCCGGAACGAATCTTTGTAGGATTCCTTGCTCATTGCTATAAGGTTTCTGGCTCCTGGTGTCGGTTAGTCTACCTCCTGTTTGGATTTGTGAGCATCAATAAGGCAGGGTGCCAGCGGACCCCAATGCGGATCCTTTCCCCTGGAGGTGATAGATAGCATAAGGTGTTGTTCGATGAAGCTCAAAGATGATCGAGACATGCGACGAGATGTTTTGTAATTACAGCCTGAGCTGGGTTCTCCACTCAATATTAAGCCATCTAAGCGGTTTGTTTGCACAGCCAAGGTATCTTTCGCTTCCTTCTTGAGAAGCCGAAGCACCGCCAATTTCTTTGTTCTGAGCTGAGTGGAGACAAGGACATGAAGAGCATCCCTTGCTGACCATTGTCTATCCCGTAGCTATCTTTATTTGGAAACGGTTGTCTTGTACTGTACTAGAAGGGGCAAGATGATGTCGATCAGAGCTGGTGTGATTCGGTCTGCTATGGCTGTCTCCACAAGACGATTATCGATACCCATTACACAAACTGCAAGGGTCACTTCCGCCAACCGACTCTACCAGGGATATTCCAAACAATGCTACACCACGAGCACTGTGGCGTTGTCATCATCATCCGAACTGTCGAAGTACTATCACGTTGAAGTCTCCAATGCCGATCGACCCGATGCTACCCGAATCACCGTCCGAGGACCAGATGTGGATGGGATTTTGGCGTCCATGACGGTCGCGTTGGCGCAAGAAGGATG
This sequence comes from Seminavis robusta, assembly GCA_903772945.1. Taxonomy (NCBI): domain Eukaryota; phylum Bacillariophyta; class Bacillariophyceae; order Naviculales; family Naviculaceae; genus Seminavis; species Seminavis robusta. The sequence goes on from CAICTM010001691.1 coordinate 19,714, forward strand.
CAGTTTGAAGGAGTTGCATGCTGGTTACGCCAAAACCGAAACCGTCTCTTATGAGCAAAAGGGACGCAAAGATGATCAAATTGAAGACATTTTTTACGTGGCACAACACTCCACGGGAGAACCTTTTCCCGACGATGCCTTGCAGGATTTGGGGTTGAGCCTGCTGGCATCCCTACGAACGCCCATGGTGTGCTTGTCGGGGAAACAGACACAGGTAGATTTGAAACAAGAACATCATCAAGAACATGACCACGAAAATGATCAGATTACCATTGTCAAATCCAAGTAATAAATGTGTTAAAAGCAGCAATTGACAGCCCCCCAGAGCTTGGCGGATTTTTGGAGCAGACGGAAAACCTCCCCATGAGACGAAAACAAAGAAACAGTTTTGAAATGAGAGAGAAATTAGGTGCTTCGCAGAATGCACCGTGGGTACTAATTTTATATTACCATTAGTTTAGAACTTGCTATTAGTACTATACCTCTATGGTCCAATAGCCACGGTTGTACTTGACGTACATCAAGCACTCAAAATGAGTAGGCGTCATAGATTTGTGTTGATTGATGAGTACATACTCACTGTAGAGCTGCCAAACGGGCTCCTTGCTTGATTTGAACAGGAACAGAGGTGTTAACCCTCCCCTGTTTAAAAGAATCCTATGGAAGATCAAAAGAATCATCATCTGAAAGACAAGTCTCCACAGTGACAGGAGTAGAAGATCTTGGAAGGCTGGATGGGGAGTCAGGTGGGGACATATCTTAAATATAAGAAGTATTAGTATTAAGGCAAACTACCTATCTGGTCCGGAGGACCTTTGTCAACGCTGTTATGAATTGAGCCCGAGGGCCCAAGCAAATGAGTCGTTTATGCGAGTGGTCGCGCGACACGAGGGGAACAGCATTCAGTTTCATCGAAACAAGAGGATATTCCTCATAGAAGCACGAGCATAACTAGCTAACTAGTCTAATGTCATCTTTCACCTCTGTCCACCAACCTAGGTTGGTTTGGTCGGCGATAGCATGGCGGATGGACCTCGGCAAACGGGCTGTGTGTGCAGCAGTGGTGTCGCCCTGGTGCCACCGGTTGAGGTGGAGGAGGATCTGGGTGCGGAGTTGTGTGTGTGTGTGTGACGTTTCTTCATCCACTTGTTCAGCTCTGGGTTTAAATTACTCAATTAGTTTAGCAAACTATGGGCCACGGAGTGGCTTTTATGACGCGGGCAAGTGGTGGGGAAGCCCCCACCTAGCTCAGTAGTCATCCACATAAAATTCTGCACAGTATCAGGTCATTCTCAAGGGTCCCGGATGGGCCCCCCATTAGTGGACAATGCTGCATGGGTGCAGGAGAAGGTGACAAAGGCAGCACCTGGAGCGCGGGGCAATACGCAGGGTTTGAAAAGCATGTTACTCTTGGGTCGTAGTTCTGCCAGTCTGTGGGTAATTGTGCATGGATTGTTGGAGTTGTCGTGTTGTGCGGCGGTGGTATGTCGTGCTGAGTCGGCCATAGGCAGCCCTCGCCAGCTTGATGGTGTCCAGCCAGCGGAGAGTTTTCGGGAGGGACAGGTTGAGATTGATTTCCCTGTAGTCAAGGTGAAGGCGCCAGCGGTCGGTGGGAGGTAATGTGGCGTCCACTTGTTCAGCTCTGCCATTTGCTTGTGCGAGCATGGAGTGTTGGTTGAGCATCTTCTGAAGATGTCCCTCAGGAGAACAGTGAACACGAAGACAACAATCTGGGAGAGTTTGCAAGTCGTAATGAGCTTCGAAATAGAACGACAGGTCTCCCATGAAGTCAATTTTCAACTGTTTGCCAAGAGCTTTCTCGAACCAAGTCTCCGTTGCTTCGTTGGTACCCCAATAGAGGCAATCATCAATGTAGGTTCCGAAAGTCATGTTGCCACCAGAGGGAGATTTCCCAACGAAGACGCATGGGTCATGTTTGCATACCTCCATTTCGAGAGAAGCAAGTACCTTGCAGAACGTTTGGTACCAGTGACGAGGGCTACTGTGTAATCCGTACGATGTTTTCTTAAGGCGCCAGTATGAACCTGGCTTGGAGTACCGACAACCCTTGGGAGGGATACAGACACAGATTTCTTCACCTTTGGGTAGTACCGGTATGGGACGGCCGAAGGTGTTCTTGGCATTCCACTGTTTGATTCGTCGTCCCTTGGATATGGCTAAAGATATGATATTATGGCCCGGACTCTGTGTTTCATAATGGTGTAGCACACTCTTAAGGAACTGGCTAGTGTGACTCATGAGCGACAAGGGGTCTCCAGAGTGGCTTGTCACTCGTTGCCTCATCCTTTGCAATCAGTAGCTCTAGCTAAGCTAGGAAATCAGCTATAGTATATCCAGAGGAGCCAAATCTATTATGTCGTCCGTGGGGGGCACAAACTAGCTAGACGATGTTCCAGGCATCAAGAAAATCGTTACCCTGCAATTTTGTTTGGGTGTGTGATTCACTTCTGGCTGCTTGCAATCCAGGTCCTCCTGAGTGTTTCTCTTACAACTATTGTGGTGGTCTGAGAGCATCATCTGCGGCTACGGGTACGGTGGCAGCTAGCCAGTAGGCTCGAGCTACGACTAGCTAGCTAGAGCCAGCTGGCTGAATTTGGGCATAGGTAGGGTACATGTACGGATACCATGTACGGGTACCGGTATTGTACGGTGCTCCCTTTGCCGAAATTTAGAGCGAACTTTGATTGTCGACCACGGTCACGTTGTCACGTTGTGGGTCTTGTTTTGGCCGTCACCAGCGTGAGAAATTTTGCCGTGTCTGCTTTTTTTCAATTTTGGGGGGGTTCAGAGTAGGGAAGTTATCTACGGAAGCCAGTTGAAATGCCTTCAACAAATGAGATCTGATGCACCTCGTACCGAACCTTTCGTCAAAGCAGACCCAGGAAAAAGATGAGATAAAAAGATTCTGTTTAGCTAGGTCGTGCTGAAGTAGATCCAATCATTCGCTGGCTAGTGTACCATAGGTCAAGAGTTGAATCAGATAGATTGTACCAGTTTCATAATTCAGAAAAGAAGAAGAAACAACAACGGCTGAGGAATAATGAAGAGCGCAACGACAACCGCGACGACCATTCGTCCCAAGGCATCGCCTTCTTCTTGGGAAAGCACCAACTCAAAAGAAAAGGCTCCAAGCCTGACGCTGAAGGATACAAAGGTCGCAAATGATGAGGCAACTCCTCCTACTAAGGTCACTACATCCGGCAAGACGGGAGGATTCTACGATCAGCAGACTCTATGGGAACAAGAACTCCACCGCTATCATCCCTCCTTTTGGACATTGGTACGAGTGATAAGTCTCATTGGGTTTCCCTACTTGATGAGTGCCATTGGATCCTTCTTTTGGCCTCTGGTTGTGGAATTTGCCGAAGCCAACGGACTCAAAGTGGCCCGGGTAGCTCAGGCAGCCATTGCTTTGGTCGGCGGGTTGGCGTTTGTCGCACACAATGCATTCTTTGCGGCCATCTACTACTTTAACATTCCATCCTTTGACCAATATCGAGTGGATGACAAGCCGTGGCATTGGGATATGCTAGGTGTCAGTGGATGGCGAGAAATGCTACGCAACACCATCCTACAGATCCTGTTTAATTTTATCGTTGTCAACGCTCCCGTCATGTACTTGATCTCACGCCGCTGGGGTGGACTCCCCTTTCGCATGGACGCCACCAGCATTCCATCGGGCGGAGAAATCTTTTGGCAACTCTTGTTTTGCACCGTCATTGAAGACTTTTGCTTTCACCATTCCCATCAACTGTTACACACCAAACAACTCTACTGGATTCACAAGGTGCATCATCGATACCACGCTCCCATTTCCATTGCGGCCGTATACGCACACCCCCTTGAAACGGTCTTTGGCAATATCTTTCCCTTTGTCTCGGGTCCCTTTTTGTTGCAGTATCGCATGCACGGATGGGCCTTTTGCATTTGGAGCATTTTTCGACTGGCGGCATCTCTGGAAAATCATTCGGGCTATGAGTTCCCGTGGTCCATGTTCCAGGCCATTCCCTTCAAGGCACCCACCGAATATCACGACTTTCATCACAATCGCAATCAAGGAACGTATTCCGGCGTGCTACGATTCTGGGATTGTGTGTACGGTACCAATAAGCACTATTTTGAATGGGTCCGTGCCGGACGTCCGGATACATTCAAGACCCAAAAGTTCAAAGAACAAAAGCAAAAGTAAGACAGCAATCTTCATTACAGAACGTAGTACCGTACCTATAGATACCGGTAGATTGGGCCACTCCGTCAAAGAAGCCCGATGTAACACAATCTCTTTTTTTGCAATGGCAAGCATGATGAGGCCAGTCGAATAAAACAAAAAGTATTTCTTTAGAAGACAAACATCTACAAAGTATGATCTGCTCAATAGCTCTTTCAGAGCACTCTGCCATGTTGTCCCTTCGGGCGGGTTGATCAGGACGCAGCCCGCTGTTAGAAAGGTATTTTCGTATGATGGACAGACGACTCGGGATCCGCAATCACGGTTCGTGATTGGGGATGTGTGACTCAAATCAGATGGTTATCCGATCATCATCAGATGGCCAGGTGTACAAGGAACGAGGACAATGGTCGTCTAGATGATGCAACTACAAAGGTTAGG
>CAICTM010001692.1:0-24326 GCA_903772945.1 Seminavis robusta
AGTTGAATCAATCCCAGAAAACATGGAGAAAGATCACTTCTTGGAAATAGCTTAACAGTAAAACAGTATTTTACCTTTACTAAGCTAGAGTGTTACTAGAAACCAACACTATTTCCAAGAAGCAATCTTTCTCGTCGTGATCTCGCCATGGGAATGGCGACGACGTCAATATAAACTATAGAGTCCAATGCTATAGGTAACCAGTTCAACAAACGGTACAAGCATCCAGTGTTGGAGCCCCACTATAAGGGCTACCAAAACAGCTCAACAGGCGAAATTTCATCACGGAAATTGTGCCTCAAACACTGAACGAGCACCGGAGGATCGACCAAACGTCTTCCAACCGGAGTCAGAACAAGCAAGCTCGCACGAGTGAGCAGAAAGGCTACTGCGGTGTGACCGTACGAAGTCGATCTACAAGCAAGAACAGCTCACAGGAGTGAGCGACAAACACTATCCTTTGGAACGAGCAGAGATCAAGGATCCAGCAGCCGTACCGTACGAACGCAAGAGTGGCGACAAGAGTTGCCACGAGAACGCCAAGCTCACAGGAGTGAGCAGGCTGAAGATTTGTGCTGCGGAAACAGCCATCGTACAGGAAACTGATACGAAAAACAACTACAAGAGTGGCGCCACAGGCTGCCACGGAGACTGCACGCAAGCAAAGCTGGGACGACTAGCTAGGAGTCCAAGCAAGCAACCAAGCTCACAGGAGTGAGCGAACAACAAGAAAGCCACTGCACGAAGCAGAGGCTACTGTACGGAGGCACGAAGCCAACAGAAGAGCGACACCAGGAGTGTTGCCACGGAAGAGGAACAAGATAACAAGTTCCAACAGGAACCAAAGAGGTACTTCCGTGGGAGTTCCTATCCTCAACAAGAGAGCCATCGAGTTTGCTACTAGAAGAGAGGTGCGACGGAACAGAAAATTCCAACGCACAACAAGCCATCTTACCAGGTCGTTCACTCGACAACGACAGGACCTACGGAAGGTCTGTCATACTCGGAAGTGGGCTACTATACTGTCACTGACAAGGCCTGAAGAGTGCAAGCCCTCGAATGCAACAGGAACCGAGTTGCACCCCCATGCGTTCAACCAAAATTGAAAGAAAAAACCAAAGACAGCTGAAGCAAGCCATCGGATCGAACGGCGCCTGCAGCAGCTGCTACCGCTACCGCTACGACGATGGCAACAACAAGCAGAAGAACAACAGTGACAGCTACCATCAGCGTTTGAACGGCCGAAGCTACTGCTACGGCAAGAACAACAAGAACCACGCTACTGCTGCGTTGACGAACAAGTGTCGACAAGCAACAGCATCCAACACTATCCAACCGAAGCGGTCGAACGACGACAGCTACTACCGCTACTACCACTACGGTGAGAACAACAGGCTGTGGCTACCGCCAGCTACAGCAGAAGAAGACTTTGCTTTTTGTGAGGAAATCGCTGACAGCAACCCATTCCACGGAATGGCCAAGAAGAACAAAGAACAAGATCCAGCGAACGGCAGCCACAAGCCACTGAACGTCACAACGAAAAAGATATCCTTTCGCGAAATGGTATCTTTTCAGGAGTGTACGGAGCCAGATCAAGATCTCTCCGTACGGAACCAACAAGAGGATTTGCACGGCGAATCCAATGCATCTACCGGTCGTGTACTGGACTGGAGCATGTCCTACTGCACCAGATAGCTAGCTAGCTACCGGTGAAGAGTGAAGCACATCCAGTGCAAGCTACCGGACCAGTGCAAGCAGAACAAAGCTATAGGAAGCACAGGAGTGCATCCACAAGCATCAAATATTTTTCTTTGGAGTGTGTGTTGAGTTTACACTCAACACCTCCTACCCCTTTCATGGAGTGTGTAATGTGGCATCTCTGCCACAGCACCTCCTACTACCTTTTCATGGAGTGTGTATTGTAGCATCCCAGCCACAGCACCTCCTCCACTGATTACAGGCAAACCTGAGGCAACAACAGCCTCTAGGTAGGCAACAACAGATACCATTACAAGACCATGCCCTTGCTATTTGATCACAGCAAGTGCACAGGAGTGTGAGGGTACCCAAATCCAAAACCTACAATCCTACAAACAAAATCATCATAACATCCGCCTTTATAGGCAATGCCGTAACCACCAATGGCCACAACTACATGGCCAACAACCATCAATGGCTAAAACAACCGCCAGCATCAATGGCAACAACAGCCAACAACGGTATCTACGGCTACCATATCGATTACAACGAAATCGACACCAAACCAGAATTGCATCTACAATAATGGCTCATTCCATCTTCAGACATCGAGACCATCCAAGAACTAGGTTCAGTCGAACCCAACAAGTCCGTGACTTCCAAGCTACATCATTTCCAGCTTCCATGCACCTTCCAATAGGGCATCACTTCCCACAAGTCTACGACTTCCAGAAGCTTCAACCAGCTTCCATCTACGAAGGGCTTCCAGCCCCATCAAGTGTCAATGCAGCCGGACTTCTCAGTCCGAGCCGCAGGTACACCAAGTGACGGTATCATCCGACACCAGTCTTCCAGGAGTGGCATCACTCTCAGCAGGAGTGCCAGCCACAAAGACTTTCCCGATGATGACAATGTCCGTATTGTCTCGTCTCCACCGCTCAGCTTCTCGCCACCAAGCGGGATGCCGAGCAACCACTTCCAAGGTTTGTTTTGGACTCATTACACGCCAGTCGACACAACGACGTGAGACTGGATTGCAGGAGCCTGCTTACCCAAGCACAGATAGCCACTTTGAGTGCTATCGATTCTAAGGAATCTTAGAGGAACCACCTCTAGCTCCATAGCAACCCCAAGTTCCATCCAATGTCCAAACCAACCAAGCCAGCTTTGGCTACAACAAGTACTAGTCCTGCCACAGCTCGCTCACAGAAGTGTGCCAACAGTGACAGCAGGAGTGGTATTGATAAAGTTGTACCCACCAAAACCAAAGTCTCAAACCTTTTTCAACCTTCCTTTGAATTCTCCGATCTATCTATCCAGATTGACACACCAGATCGACTGACAAGAAACGATCATGCCAGATCGAATGACACGAAGCGATCGAATCACAAGCAGCGACCACGAGATCGATTCAGTTTGACTCTCGCGATCGACTCAGAAGATCCATCATGAGATTGCAAGTGCGACCACAGAAGCCTATCAAGGCAGAGCAAGCTTACTCAAGCAAGGGTAGCCACACACCAGTGCTACCGGGATATCTTCTGCAGAGGATTCCCACAGTTCCACAGGAACAGTTCCACCATGGAACCAGCTCAAAGCAAGCAACAGTTCGACGGAACGCCACAAGTTGCCAGCACCCATCTACAAGAGGTGCAAACCAAGGTCCACATCAAGCAAGCACACATTCATGTACAACAAGTCACAGCCATTCGATTCCAAAGAAGAGGAGGCCGTGATGAAGGAAGAAACTTCCCCAGCTGGGAAGAAGAGGATTCCATTCCTCTGGAAAAGACAACAGCAGGACATCCAACACTTCTTGGACATCCAACAAGAAGAGACAGCTCACGTTCCATTCCAATGGACAACAAGCTGACTCCAGATAGCTACCAAGCTATTGCACAGACTCATGCTCACCTGATTTCCAAATCCAGTATCAAGCCTGAATGGATTGATGTTTCCACACATCATTGGCGATTGAGACCATGGCATATCGATGTCCAGTTCAGTCTACACCGCCAGTCAAGAGCGCAGTTTGAGTCTACGAGAATGCAGCCGGAACTTCCTAGTTTCCAGCTACAGCAATACCAAGTGACCGGAACTTGCCAGTCCACGGTTCAACAAGTGATCGGAACTTCCCAGTTTCGAATACAGCAACATCAAGTGACGGCACCAACTGCCACAGCAAGTCATACAGGAGTGGCAACACTCACAGGAGTGGTAGCCACAGTGGCTTTTCATGACGACACTGTCCACATGTCGGCATTGACTATGACAGATTTGTCAGCACTGCTATGGATGACAAGCTTCTCGCCACCAAGCGGGATGCCGAGCAACCTAGCAAGTGGTCTCTCTCGACCAACAACTGTTCCTTATGGAGCAACCATCATTACATTAATTATTCGTTCCACGGTATCCTTTATGGAACCGTGCAGGAGTGTGTTGGAGGTTGTATTACAGACACCTCAATACAAATTAGTCGTTTATCCCAATCTAGTTGATAGGGGATATCTATATCTATTCTCTAGTTACATACATGGGGAGTTTAACTGATCTATATGGTCACCCCCTTCACTATATCCTTTGAAGTTGAATCAATCCCAGAAAACATGGAGAAAGATCACTTCTTGGAAATAGCTTAGCAGTAAAACAGTATTTTACCTTTACTAAGCTAGAGTGTTACTAGAAACCAACATGGGCCGCTCCTGGAATTGTTTGAAGTTGGTGGTTCGGGGCATCAGTGGGCTGAAGAATCCATGCCAAAACACCTCGCGGATGAAGGTGCCACAGGCAGTGCCAATGTCCGCCACGGTAACAACCTGGAAATAGAGTCGCACATAGACACTGACGATAGTTTACGTCAGTCTCTCACACACTTATTAATGAAGCATTTATTTAAGCCTTTCCTACCAAGGCTACACAAAAACTGGTGACTTAGACAAACACACTGGGAGTAAGATTTGATGAACGCAAACCACAATACTACTATTTTACTATACGTCTGTACCATGGATTGTAAACATGTTACAATATTCCTGCCTTTTTATTATGCCTTCAGAAAGTAAGTCATGTCCCACGAATTATTGAAACATACATTATTACTATACGAATTTGTTCAATGCATGATTCGCGCTGAGAGCTTATATCTTTCAGGACTCTTCTAATAAAGCCTGTACAGGATGGCGAATGTCCTGTTCTTACTGGGTAGTTAAAGATATAAGTCGTGAAGTTCGAATCCTGCATGAGCATGGGCAACCAAACACCGACCACTCGTGAGACAACGACGACGCGGGGGGACCTCCTCAACGTACCCAACGAAATGGATCCTTCGATGCCCGCACTCAATGACGGGGAAACAATCTTCTCACCTACCGCTCAGGATTTCTCACAGTTTGCTTACGGTACCTCCCAATACGAGGCTATTGATATGAGTATCCAAGAGCAAATCTAAGAGGATCACACAGGGTACCACACCTTGGAACCACAGGTTCTATGCGATGAACCCTTTGACCTCTGGACACATCAACGCGTCTCCTTAGCCCTGGAAGCACAGCTGGAACCTACGGCACCACCTGTGATTGGTCCACACATGGCACCACCGTACCATCAGGTTAGCAACCTGATGATACACTCTTGCTTCGTCGGCGTCAAGCTGCCGCCGAGCATGACCAGCAGCTCTTGGCCAATCTTCCAGTGGAAGAAGCACCCATCATGGAGGCACCCATTGCGGAGGCACCCGCTAATGATCCAGAGTCCCTAGCGCTGGATATTTCCCAACTCCAATCGATCCTTCTCTGATGTTGAGCCGATTGACACGACCTCAGTTTCGCGACACCAAGCGAGGCTGACTTCCCGGAAGACCCCTCCATGCACCACATCAAGGGCACCCATGGAATCCGCAAGGCTGTCAACCAATTCCGAGTGCTCAAACAGACCCCTGCTGCACTCGCACCCGCGGCAATGACAACGACCACTGCCGCATCCGCCCCCGCGACATCCACGACAACACCGGTCTCTGACGGCACTCCAGACTCTTCTGGATTCGTTACTTCACCTCTTCCAAACTCGAGGACGAAAGGGCAGGAACCAGAAGAAGGAACCATCCAAGATGCCACCAGGTACTCTTGGATCTATCTGCAACCTCATGTCACCACCGGTTACAGACAGGATCTGCTCATCCAGCTCATCCGATCCAGGAGCTCTGACAGTTCCTACCGCCCCTCCGATGTATCCCAACAGTCTCGCACTGGAGATGCATCCAACTCCTTCGCTGTCTTCAAGACTCCGACGACGAGCAGATTTTCATCAGGCCGAAACCTAAGCCAACGTGGTCCACAGTGTTGATCCAGGCAGGAAGCCTAGTGAAGAATTGTTAGTAATAAAGTTTGTTATTAACAATTATGAGCATGGTAACTGTCCCAAACTGGAGCACACAGGCCCAGCTGGGGAGTGCCAACTCTAACAGCTGCTAACGGTTTTGGCTACCCTGCTTCTGGGATTCCAAGCAGGGTGGGCAACTAATGGGCTTGCTTGCATTTAATAGTGACTGGGATCTGGGACAGGACCTAAAGACTTAAGGGTCCTAGTGCCAGATCAACACACCCTCACACTATTATGTGCGCATTGCCTTGTTGTTGAGCTGTGATTTGTCATTGCTTGTTGTGTTGTGCAGATACTTGTCACGTTCGGCTCTGTGATGGGATGCAGCATGGTGCTTAGTGAAGTAGTCGGCTCTGTTGGTGATTCCATCCACGACGCCCACAGACACTCTTGGATCTATTTGCAACCTCATATCACCATCTGGTTACGAACAGGATCTGCTCTCGTCCAGCTCATCCAAATCCAGGAACTCTGACAGCTCCTACCGCCCATTTGATGCATCCCAACAGTCCCGCACAGGAATGCATCCAACTCCTTCGCTGCTCTTGCCATGTAGCTGCGTTCATCATGACTTGTCGTGGCCCACGAGTGTCCATCTGATGAGCTTGAAACAGGACCTCCACTGGTGTATCCATGTCGTGGACAAATGCCTCGTAGGTATTGTCACAGGTTTCCGCGGTACCATCGTCGAAGATAATTTCGTGTTGGTAGGTACGGCGGCGAGCATTACTTCGAGAGCGTGTAGACATTGCATGGTTTGCACTGTCATGCAGTTGAGCTTGCTCAACGAAGGGCTGCTCTGTACTCTTCGAGTGAGTACGTGGTGGTATCTCCTGCAGTTTTCTTTGTCTGCAAAGTGAGACGTCGTACGGGAGCGAGATTTGGTGCATTGGAGATTGAGCGTTCCAAGAAACGTGCTCCTTGTGTATCAGTGTAGGGCTCGTCACTGATCTCATTGTACTGCCGAAAGTTCTCGAGAATTGGATATGAAACCTGCTTGGGATCCTCGCCATACACCGTCCGTGAGGTCTGTAGAAGTGGTTAGGACGAATCTTGTCTGCGCGTAGGGTTGCGACCATGACTTGGAGTAATGCTCGTCGATTGCTTTCCAGATCACATGGGTGTCCTTGCGGCTTCGTTGGCAAGAACGACAGATCGTGCCTGTGCCTCAAGGAAGATATCCTCGAAGGTCTTGTACATCCATTCTCATTTTTTCTCGTTGAGCTCGACGTTGGTGACCGTGTAGGCTGAGTCAATGAGATGGGAGAGACCTTGACACTTGAGCGTGTTGAAGAAGTTCTTCTGCCATTTGATGAAAGAGGATTCGTCGCGAAACTCTCTGAACTCCGACCGAGTGGGCTTGTTGTTCTTGTCCCATAGTGCGATTGCACGCTCGCCATCGGTCATCGTGGTGTCCCTACGTCTCATTTGCTGCCACGGTATGATATCACACTTGGGGCTGGAAGAGTCCAACTCTGAAAGCATCGAGTGCGGTGGCAGTCAGCGAAGTGATGCGCACCGGAGACTTCTTCTTGAATGACCAATGGTGGTACATCTGTAACGCCGCGAGCAGTAGCTTCTTCCTGGTGAGAGGTACTGGTCGTGGAGCGCCGTTGGTATCATTGGGAACTTGGAGGTTCTTAATTTCATCCTTGGTGAGAAGTAGGAGATCTATCCATCCATCGATTCCTTGACTAGCCAATGCGAGACGCATGTGGGATGCTGATACCCTGTGGTGGAAGCTCTTCGCCGCATAGGTTGCATAGGACATGCTTGAGTTTGGTTGCTTTGTCAGACATCTTGATGGAGGTGTGGCAGTGCGTAACTGCGACTGTTACTCTGCTAACGTGAGGAAATACCACTTGAATAGAGGGATCTCGTAGAGGTAGCTACCACCCAATGAGATCAACTGCAGCTATTCAAGACGAGTGCAAGGTAAACTGCAAAGTTCGCTTCTTAGTAATTCATAATTTTGTGTTGTGAGCTTTGCTTGATGCGATCAGTAAAGCTTGCTTGTAGCGTGTTAGATCAATGCATCGTGTTAGTTGATCTTGATTTATACGGAAGTTAACGTGGGATCTACATGAAACGGTTCGTTGGCAGGATACTTTACTCCTGTCGAATACTCCAGTTTGCCGTTTCTTTTGGTTTCGTTGAGAACGTGTTCTTGCCAGCGTTCTCTGTTCCATCGTGTTGATTTATGAAGCATGACTCGATCTATTCACGGATACTCTGAGTCGTGGGAGGAACTGTAACACTTTCAGAAGGATCCTTGGCAGTCTCCTTGACAGGGTGAGGTCCATTGCCATGAAGGTAGGCAGCAACATCATTGTAGGTGCCTTCCTTCTTCTTCAAAGCAACATCTGCGTTGGTCTTGTCTCCAGGCATGGTGTTGAGGTTGAGTGCAGTGGGTCCACCTTGATTGCAACTGGTCACGGCCAAAGGCTTGTTAAATGCCTTCTTTTCCTCAACACCATGTTGTTCCTGGGCTACTGTGCTGATTGGTGAAGCCAATCTCGACTCATAGAGTCTATGGCTGATATTCATGGAGTCCAATTGTTGTTGGGCCTTCTCATCAAGTTGATTGAGGGACTCCTTCAACTGTTGGATGAAGGATGTCTCGAGGTCCTGCTTGTGCTCCTCCATGCGCTGGGTAAGGTTGGCTACAGCAGATCGCTGGGCCCCGCAAAAAGAGGATCCATCGGTCACTTGGCGCTTGCCAATGGCCTCCACAGATGCCTGTTGCTCCTCCAGGCGCTTGAGGATGGTTTAACGACCCTAGGGGGAGCCACTGAGGAGAATGGAATTTTGTAATAAATTTATTTTATTGAAAGAAAAAGGTTAGAGATATAGAAAGAGAAAGCGGTGGAAACCCGCCTAAAAAGCGAGATACTAGTACATGTACATGTAGCGCGCCATGTGGTGTTGACAAACCACAATCCTACTATTTTACTATAGATTCGCACAGTGGTTTGCATGAACGGTACCAAATTCCTTTTCACCCGGGTATGCAGCATTGGCCGAATCGTGAATCAGTAGAAACGTACAATACTTTGTACAGTAAACGTGTCTATGCAGGCTGGAAAGAATAAGACATTTCGTATCCTGCACAGGCTTATGTAAGATGACACTTTCGAGATTTCGCATCTGCACATGTAGGCAAAACATACAGTAATATATATAGTAAATGTTTCTAGGGGCGCAAAAGCGTTGCTATGCAGGATTCGAACTATTGACCTTATATCTCCTGTTAACCAGTAAAAATCGTTTCCTGCACAGGCTTAAGTAAAGGTGACCTTTGAAACATGCATGGAATCGCCAAACGGAACACAAATCCTGCTCCAAGAACAATACGAGTCCGAAGGTGACACCAGGTTGGCTAATGTGATGAAGCGCTTGCGCAACGCGGAAGCCACTTGAAGGGCATGGCAAAAGTGTGCCCACGCACGTGGTAAATGCCATGGTGCTGGACTCAAGTCCCCCGGGATCCCACAGTACCGCCCAAACAGTGTCAAGACTGTATGTATGTTGAGGATCCAGAGGAAGTTGAACTCCATCTCCAGGCCCACCTCAAAAAGCGTTTTCGGCAGGCTGAGGAAATGGAGTTCCGAACCAACTCAACACTGCGAACAGATACCGACTTCTCTGCCAGTACTGCTACCACGGATGCAATCCTTGACGGTGAACACGACATTTGTCCATTCGAAACATCGTTTGCTACAGCAGTCCTCCTTCGGCATCAGGCTCGGGCTTGCGATGGGGAGATTCCAGCAACATGACAGAGGAACAGTTCGATGGGAAACTCAAAAGCTGGAATGAACGCACTACCACCTCTCCCTCTGGACAACATCTCGGCCATTGGAAATGCCTTTTTGCGGAACACAGTCTTGACCCGGAGTCCGAGGAAGGAAAGGAACTGGCAGAGTTTCAAACCAGGATCAAGCAGGCCCACTTTCGGCACCTAAACTTTGCCTTGAACAGGGCTTTGCTTACTCACGGTGGAACAAAATCATCAATACCCTCATCCCCAAGGATGAGGGTGGTTGCAAAATCCATCGCCTGCGATTCATCCATATTTTCGAGGCCGATTATAACTTGCTTCTGGGAGTCAAGTGGCGAGAATTGCTCCACCACGCAACTAAGCAAGGGATCATCAACAAACGGCAATTTGGGTCGGTTCTGGGGAGATCTGCCATCGACCTCTGCTACATGGAAGAGCTGGAATATGAAGTCTCCAAGTGTTGCCTCCACCCCCTGATCAAGAATGATAATGATGCGGCTGCGTGCTACGACAGGATTCTCATGTACATTGCCAGTCTTGCAAGCCGCAAGATGGGTATGCCCGTGCGGGTCTGCAAAGTGAATGGAATGAATCTGGAACAAGCCCAATACCATATCAAGACCACTCTGGGAACATCAGTCACATTTTTGGGGCACACTGAGGCGGATCCCTGGCACGGGTCTGGACAAGGAGGTGGAAACTCCCCGGCCTTATGGCTGTTCATCTCAAGTACACTATTCGATTGCTTTGACCCCTATGCGACTGGCGCCACCTTTACTAGCCCAGACGGCTCCAAGCAAGTTCAATTGTTCATGACAGGGTTCGTAGACGATACCAACTCCCGAACGAACTGCTTCTTATCCAATGAAATTCCCTCAATGGAGGACCTTATTGGAAAGGCTACAAAGGAAGCCCAATGGTGGAATGACCTCTCAGGTGGAAAGCTCGAAGCTTCGAAGTGTTCCTTCCACCACCTCCGATATGAATTCAGATCCAGTGGCGAACCAAAGCTGGTCTCGGGGACTGACTTTACACCAACAATCACGGTGAAATCCACTGATGGTATTGTCACGCCGATCAGACCTGTCGACAACTACAACGACTACAAGTCGCTGGGGTGCTTCAAAGGCCCGGCTGGAACTCTCACAGCACAGAAAGCAGCCCTGATCAAGAAATGCAACCACTACACAAGGGTTCTGAAAGGTTCCCCGCTGAATCGACGGAAAGCCAATATGTTTTATCGCAGCATTTTCCTTTCAAGTGTGGGTTACTGCTTGGAGACCACTTTCTTCAAGGATGTTGATCTTGATACCATTGAGTCGGCTCCACGCCGAGCTGCACTTCAGAAGATGGGGTACCGAGCGAACACTGCCAAGGTCATATGCTATGGATCTTGGAAACTGGGCAGAATCGAAATGTTTCGACTCGCCGACAAGCAGGGAATCGGGGTCATCCAGCAGTTCTTAAAGCACTGGAGGATGAGGTGCACCGACATTGGAGACCTAAGTGAAGTCACTTACGCATGGTTGCAATTCCATGCCGGAATTGGCCGGCCCATCCTTGAGGATCTCGAAATCGATTGTCATCTCCCAGTCGGGCTGTTCCAATGCATGCGGAGGTTCCTTAAATCCATTGGAGGCACGATTGAAGTGCACAACGCTCACATTCCGCCGTTGCAGCGCGAGCAAGACTCCTACATTATGGATTGGGTGGGTGGTATGGAATTTCTCGAGGCAGACTGAAACGGATCAACTATGTGCGTCTTTACTTCCAAGTTGTCCGGTAGCTGACATCACAACGGCATTGGGCACATACATCCGGGAGAGTTCTGGCATGGTTTTCCAGTCCCTGATGCCTCACCACCTACTTCAAGGATTTCAAGATCGACCCAGGATCCCAGGACTTGGTGGTTGTGGGGGAAAGCGTTATCCCTTTTCGCTCCGAATCTGACGTTTGATGTACCCCTGGGGAGGTGCTCGTCTCTTCTGACAAGCTCCGATGCCCACAGGTTCTTCTACGAAGTCGATGCCAACGTCGTCTATCAACAAGTTGACAATGAAGAGTCCAATTCTGGATGTTCCAACATCCAGTCCCGAACAAGAACGGACAGTTCATCGCTGGAGTTCGGAGATGAGACTACCTGGACGCCAGCATCCTACACAACTCGGTGCCACTGATCCCCACTTCCCCCGATCTTGCACCTCTGTCCAGCCAGACTCTGGAAAGCGGCGAGTCCTAGACCTGACCCTCTTCAACAAGCGTGAGACAGTGGTCGTTGGTAGTGGTTTCACAGCAGGCATTCCTGCTCGTCCACTACCACCCACACCGACAACATTTGAGGATTTCCTTGCCACTTTGGAGCCTTGGGAAACAGCTCTTTATGACGAGCTTGAATGGATGGTGGACGCCTACTCAGTCCTGCAAATTGTCACAGCCATGCCCTTCTGGGTGGCCAGCGATGGGGCTGCAGACATTGAAGCCGGTAAGGCGAGTTTTGCATGGGTCCTGGCAGACAACCGCGGCCAAATTGTGCTTCGGTGCTCTGGTCCAGTTTTGGTATGGTTCCGACTTCATACAGGGCGGAGGCCTATGGCATTCTATCCCCTACTTGCCTTCTTCGACGATTGCTGGAGTTTTACGATCAGACCAGCATGAAGAATTATGCACACTTATGCGACAATGAATCTGTGACGAATAAGTGCGCTAGCTGTCTCGAGTACGAGGGCTGGTACCCCAATGATTCGTTGAACTCCGACTGGGATGTCTTGCAGCAGATCGAGGATTCGTTCCGGGCTGCAGTCACAGTGCCCAAGATGGAGCACATCAAATCGCACCAGGACAAGCACAAGGCCATCGAAACACTACCCCTAAAAGCACAACTGAATTGCAGAGCTGACAAACTGGCAGGCAGTTACATGAACAGACACGTGACACAGGATCACTCCAAGGTACTCCGATTTCCGGCAAACCTGGCCCAGCTGCACCTTCCCAGAGGAACATGCACATACAAGCTTCCCAGAACACTGCGGCATCTCAGGAACGACCAGCCTCTGTTCGACCACATTGTCAAACTGAATCCCGGCTGGGACGAGGACACCCCTGCACTGGTTGATTGGACAGCCCATGGTCGAGCTGTCAACCGTCACGAGATCCACAAACCGACAATTGTGAAGTTTCTATTTCAATTGTTGCCAGTTGGGAAACGGATCCACCGGGATGACCCCAAGTATGATCACCACTGTCCCCGTTGTGGCGGTGATCACGAGACTGAAATCCATGTTTACCGATGCCCGCATGTTGACGTGGATTTGTGGCGAGGGACCATGCAACGAGCGATCAGCACAAAGTTGCGCAAGGATTCCACCGACCCCTTCCTCCTGGAAATTGCTCTGGATGGACTACAATACAACTTTGAAGATCGATTCCTCCACCCATGGCATTACCCTGACAGGTATAGGGACCTCGTTGACACTCAAAATCTCATTGGTTGGGACAACTTCCTGAGAGGACGTTTGTCCACACACTGGGCTAAGCATCAAGATGCATATCTGCATCGGGTCGGCTCCCAGGAGCCCACCAAGACCGGACAGCTCTGGGTCACCAACCTAGCCTCACTGCTCATCAAGCAGTGGTGGAACCTGTGGGAGGATCGAAATGCTGCCAGGCATGGCAAAGACAGGGAAGACCAGTGGAAGAAGAAGCACGAACAGCTTCAGCGGGAGGTGGAACTCATTTACGAGAAAGCGGATCTGATCCCAGCGGAGCTGGTGGATTTTATCTTCAAGCGACCGCTTGACGAGCAAATGGCAAAGGGCCCAGGCGACATCAAAGCGTGGCTTGCCAATTGGCTGCCCGTCGTCGACAAGGCACTCAGGGACGAGCATGCACGCACCGTGCAGAACAATGACACAGGGTAACTACGCACAGAGGGGGTCTTATCGTAGATATAGATGGCAATCCAGCCAAGGGTAGCTAGTTAGTCGTACAGCACCCTCCGGAGTTTTGTTAAATTTCTCCGGTGGGGGGCTTACACTAGGCCCATCCTAAGTGGGCGCACTTGTGCCCCTGAGGTATATGGGTTCGTCACGGCATCGTTCAGCGGATCGTCTGACGAGGTGTAGCCTTTAAAATAAAATCTCGTTTTTTTTATTTTATCGCAGCATTTTCCTTTTGAGTGTGGGTTACTGCTTGGAGACCACGTTCTTCAAGGATGTTGATCTTGATACCATTGAGTCGGCTCAACGCCGAGCTGCACTTCAGAAGATGGGGTACCGAGCGAACACTGCCAAGGTCATATGCTATGGATCTTGGAAACTGGGCAGAATCGAAATGTTCCGACTCGCCGACAAGCAGGGAATTGGGGTCATCCAGCAGTTCTTAAAGCACTGGAGGACCAGGTGCACCAACATCGGAGATCTAAGTGAAGTCACATACGCATGGTTGCAATTCCATGCCAGAATCGGCCGGCCCATCCTTGAGGATCTCGAAATCGATTGTCATCTCCCAGTCAGGCTGTTTCAATGCATGCGGAGGTTCCTTCACTCCGTTGGAGACACCATTGAAGTGCACAACGCTCACATTCCCCCGTTGCAGCGTGAGCACGACTCCTACATTATGGATTGGGTTGGGTGGTACGGGAATTTCTCTGAGGCAGATCTGAAACGGATCAACTATGTGCGCCTTTACTTCCAAGTTGTCACAGTCGCGGACATCACTACTGCATGTGGCACCTACATCCGGGAGGAGTTCTGGCATGATAACCTACTTCAAAAGGTTTCAAGATCGACCCAAGGATCCCAGGACTTGGTGGTTGTGGAGGAAAGCGTTATCCCTGTTTGCTCCGAATCTGACGTTGGATGTACCCCTGGGGAGGTGGCTCGTCTCTGCTGACAAACTCCGCATGCACCACAGGTTCTTTTACGAGGTCGATGCCAACGTCGTCTATCAGCAAGTTGATAATGAAGAGTCCAAATTCTGGATGTTCCAACATCCAGTTCCGAATAAGGAACGGACAGTTCATCATTGGGAGTTCAGAGATGAGTCCTACCTGGACGCAAGCATCCTACACAACTCTGTGCCACTGGACCCCTACTTCCCCCGATCTTGCACCTCTGTCCAACCAGACTCTGGAAAACGGCGAGTATTGGATCTGACTCTATTCAATAAGCGTGAGACAGTGGTACACAATTCCAGATCCGAGCGAACTGGAATCACCCTTTTTGGACGTGCACTGCTTCTAAGATTTGTACTCTTTATTCTATAGTAAAGTTGCCAGTTTTTACTTCACGCGAAACGAAAAGAGCCACCATGGCGCCTTTCGGTTCCTTTCGACGCAGAACGCATCAGTCAATTCATTGTTCCACTGCAGGAGCTCTAGTGTATTGCCTACAGGACAACCACCACCACAGAAACCAGGAGATAATACTTTGAAACCATCGAAAACACTTGTCAACAAGACTGGAAGTGCACGGTCATTCACCATGAGCCACTGCTACCACCCTTCTTTTGAGATGCATCCAACCATATTCGATGATGGATTTCAACCTGTTCAAACTGGCAAAAAGACTTGGAGCCAACAGCAAGCCACATCAACCAAAATTAAGCGAGAGGGAGTTAACAATGACAATAGTTTTCTGGCACTCGCAACAACTGATTTCTGGCTACTACAAAATGCCACCTGCCCAAACAAGGATGATGATGCTTCGTCGGTCAACACCCTAGACACAATGGGCACGGCATCCATAACGGGAGAGGAGCATTCCACAATGCCGCAGAGGAGAAATCTAAAACCGGAGCAGTCTGCAAACACTTCGACATTATCCACCAAGAAACAGGCACGACATAAATCGTCACGAAACATCACAGCTATTCAACCATTGCCATTGCCACCGATCCTCGCAACCCAACGAGTTTCCCCGGCAATTTGGGAATCGAATACCACTGCCAAATCCAAACAGCCGAAGATACGAACGCATAAAAGAGGACAAACGAACCAAAAGAAGAAAGGAAATTCATCGTTTGATCTCCTTCCCAACAACGCCATGTGGCCGAATTTGACACAGGTAGAGCACAACGCAAAGCAATCGATGTTGTCTCCTACAACCACTACCACGACTACGACCACGACCACAACACACGACACGTATATTAATGTGCTGAACAACCGGCGGACGGATCATACTCCAACAACTCGAACCCAAGAGAACACGAAAATGGATGCCGCTAAGATACCCGGTTCCAACATGTGATGGGAGGGAACCACACCAGTTCCGAGAACTCTGCTTCCTTAATCAAACCACGATCTAAGTTTCGCCTCAAGCAATCCATTCAGCAATTTCTCAACAGCCGACAAACAGCAACAACCGAATCACTTGGTATCCGAAGCACTACCCTTTCCAATCCCAGCAATTATCATGCTTCGAACGACATCCATTCAATCAAGAACACGACCAGCGTCAAGTCGGCGTTGACAAGAGATGAATCTGATCACATTGTCAATTATAACGGGGCCAATCGCGATGCTTCGTCAGTACCAATACCCTTGATCTCTTCTGTGGTAACCTGTGAGTCGACGGGCAACATCAAGTCCAGTGATACTGTTTCGAACCAACACCTTGTACTTCCGAGCGCATCGCCTGCTAGCAATCATGTGCTGGTTGAGATTCGTGATGAAGTCAACACACGAGCTAATGCCACGGTCGACAACACCATCACCATGCGCCATGACAAAGTCGATGACCAGAAAAATCTCATAGGCACTGGTTCTGACATCACCAAACTGCTGCTTATCAACGATCAACAGGAATTTCAGCGGTCCCAAGTCTTTGGAAGCACAACCAGTTCCTTCCATGCCTTGTCCTCACTGCGGCTCCATTGTCGATCCTCAAGTGATGTCTTCGAGCCATTCCTCTGATATGCCACCGGGGAACCAAGAAATAGTTCTAGCATCCCTGCACTACTGCACTGTGTGTCTGAAATTCATTCCATTGCAGGGTCCTTGCTACACGGGAATCCGAGTGACATCTCCTTTGACACTCCGGTTGTCACCGAATGGGTCCACGTTGGAGTCTGAAGCCATAGCTCACACTGAAGATGAGATCAACGAAGCCATCCAACACCTTCAAGACTCCGCACGGAAACAGGAACTGAATGATGATCTTACGGCAACCGCTTCCTCTGATGACAACTCTGTTACTAGGGTTCCAACAGCACCTCCCATTCACCGTCCCCAATGTCATGAAACCTTGGATGTCATCAAACTGCTGTGTGTCGATGCTACCAGCAAACAGGAAATGACCGACGCATTGGGTACCATGGTATCCACAACCAAGACACCACCACAGCAGCCTTTCGAGTCCACAAAACCTTCGACCACTCATCCATCTCCAACCACTACAGTTCAGGTTGACCAGCAGAGGAGCTCAACCACGATGCAGTCTGATTCGGCAACTCCAAGAATCATCACTATCAATCCCAACCGATCCCGCTGTAGACTGTTGACTATCACTAGACCAATGGATCCAACTTGTGACTATCGCCCATTCCCAGCTCCCCGGCGCTGACCCAGTTACGCTTGAAGTTCCAAGTCTTGACGATGGCCCTACATGCACTCCAATGCAAGCACGACATTACCAATCAGATTCGACTCCGAATGGAGCAGATCTCCGACCCTGCCTTTGAACTACCAACATCGTTGGATGACTGCAAGAAACGGAAGAACCAAGCCCGCAAGGAACTTCGTGCCGCAGAGGTTGACGAGTGGAGAACCCACAAGTTGCGCCAGGAGTACCAAATGGAACTCCAAGCACAATACGAGTCCGAAGGTGACACCAGGTTGGCTAATGTGATGAAGCACTTGCGCAACCCGGAAGCCACTTGAAGGGCATGGCAAAAGTGTGCCCACCCACGTGGTAAATGCCATGGTGCCGGACTCACAGCCTTGGAAGTCCCCCGGGATCCATCAGTGCCGCCCAAACAGTGTCAAGACTGGATGTATGTTGAGGATCCTGAGGAAATTGAACGCCATCTCCAGGCTCACCTCAAAAAGCATTTTCGGCAGGCTGAGGAAACGGAGTTCCGAACCGACTCAACACTGCGAACAGATACCGACTTCTCTGCCAGTACTGCTACTGCGGATGCAATCCTTGACGGTGAACACGACATTTGTCCATTCGAAACGTCGTTTACTACAGCAGTCCTCCTTCGGCATCAGGCTCGGGCTTGCGATGGGGAGATTCCAGCAACATGACAGAGGAACAGTCCGATGGGAAACTCAAAAGCTGGAATGAACGCACTACCACCTCTCCCTCTGGACAACATCTCGGCCATTGGAAATGCCTTTTTGCGGAACACAGTCTTGACCCGGAGTCCGAGGAAGGAAAGGAACCGGCAGAGTTTCAAACCAGGATCAAGCAGGCCCACTTTCGGCTCCTAAACTTTGCCCTTGAACAGGGCTTTGCTTACTCACGGTGGAACAAAATCATCAATACCCTCATCCCCAAGGATGAGGGTGGTTGCAAAATCCATCGCCTGCGAGTCATCCATATTTTCGAGGCCGATTATATCTTGCTTCTGGGAGCCAAGTGGCGAGAATTGCTCCACCACGCAACTAAGCAAGGGATCATCAACAAACGGCAATTTGGGTCGGTTCTGGGGAGATCTGCCATCGACCTCTGCTACATGGAAGAGCTGGAATATGAAGTCTCCAAGTGTTGCCTCCACCCCCTGATCAAGAATGATAATGATGCGGCCGCGTGCTACGACAGGATTCTCATGTACATTGCCAGTCTTGCAAGCCGCAAGATGGGTATGCCCGTGCGGGTCTGCAAGCAAAATGAATGGAATGAATCTGGAACAAGCCCAGTACCATATCAAGACCACTCTGGGAACATCAGTCGCGTTTTTGGGGCACACCGAGGCGGATCCCTGGCACGGGTCTGGACAAGGAGCTGGAAACTCCCCAGCCTTATGGCTGTTCATCTCAAGTACACTGTTCGATTGCTTTGAGCCCTATACGACTGGCACCACCTATACTAGCACAGACGGCTCCAAGCAAGTTCAATTGTTCATGACAGGGTTCGTAGACGATACCAACTCCCGAACGAACTGCTTCTTATCCAATGAAATTCCCTCAGTGGAGGACCATATTGGAAAGGCTACAAAGGATGCCCAATGGTGGAATGACCTCCTTTGGTCATCAGGTGGAAAGCTCGAAGCTTCGAAGTGTTCCTTCCACCACCTCCAATATAAATTCAGATCCAGTGGCGAACCAAAGCTGGTCTCGGGGACTGACTTTACACCAACAATCACGGTGAAATCCACTGATGGGATCATCACGCCAATCAAACCTGTCGACAACTACAACGACTACAAGTCGCTGGGGTGCTTCAAAGGCCCGGCTGGAACTCTCACAGCACAGAAAGCAGCCCTGATCAAGAAATGCAACCACTACACAAGGGTTCTGAAAGGGTCCCCGCTGAATCGACGGGAAGCCAATATGTTTTATCGCATCATTCTCCTTTCAAGTGTGGTTTACTGCTTGGAGACCACTTTCTTCAAGGATGTTGATCTTGATACCATTGAGTCGGCTCCACGCCGAGCTGCACTTCAGAAGATGGGGTACCGAGCGAACACTGCCAAGGTCATATGCTATGGATCTTGGAAACTGGGCAGAATCGAAATGTTCCGACTCGCCGACAAGCAAGGAATTGGGGTCATCCAGCAGTTCTTAAAGCACTGGAGGACCAGGTGCACCGACATTGGAGATCTAAGTGAAGTCACATACGCATGGTTGCAATTCCATGCCAGAATCGGCCGGCCCATCCTGAAATCGATTGTCATCTCCCAGTCAGGCTGTTTCAATGCATGCGGAGGTTCCTTCACTCCGTTGGAGGTACCATTGAAGTGCACAACACTCACATTCCCCCGTTGCAGCGTGAGCACGACTACTACATTATGGATTGGGTTGAGTGGTACGGGAATTTCTCCGAGGCCAATCTGAAACGGATCAACTATGTGCGCCTTTACTTCCAAGTTGTCACAGTCGCGGACATCACTACTGCACGTGGCACCTACATCCGGGAGGAGTTCTGGCATGGCTTTTCCAGTCCTCTGAGTCCTCACACCACCTACTTCAAAAGGTTTCAAGATCAACCCAAGGATCCCAGGACTTGGTGGTTGTGGAGGAAAGCAATATCCCTGTTCGCTCCGAATCTGACGTTGGATGTACCCCTGGGGAGGTGGCTCGTCTCTGCTGACAAGCTCCGGATGCGCCACAGGTTCTTCTACGAAGTCGATGCCAACGTCATCTATCAACAAGTTGATAATGAAGAGTCCAAATTCTGGATGTTCCAACATCCAGTTCCGAACAAGGACCGGACAGTGCATCGCTGGGAGTTCGGAGATGCGACCTACCTGGACGCAAGCATCCTACACAACTCTGTGCCACTGGACCCCTACTTCCCCCGATCTTGCACCTCTGTTCAACCAGACTTTGGAAAACGGCGAGTATTGGATCTGACTCTATTCAATAGGCGTGAGACAGTGGTCGTTGGTAGTGGTTTCACAGCAGGCATTCCTGCTCGTCCACTACCACCCACAACGACATCATTTGAGGATTTCCTTGCCACTTTAGAGCCTTGGGAAACAGCTCTTTATGACGAGCTTGAATGGATGGTGGACGCTTACTCTATCCTGCAGATTGTCACAGCCATGCCCTTCTGGGTGGCGAGTGTTGTTTGCTAGTAATACTGCAGCTTATTGGGGAGTAAGCTGAAAAGCAAAAGTGAGGTTTTTCTGGTGGTGCATACCAATTCTTGTGATTGAATTGGATATAAGGACCCCCGTAACACTTTAGACCTAAAACTCCCTTGGTTCCTTGCATCATGAATATGCATGCGAACTGGACTAGATGTTTAATACACGAGTCAATAGTAAAGAGGTGTCAGGTATATTTCCTCCAACACACTCCTGCACGGTGCCCTAAGTGGCTACCGTGGAACGAATAAAATAAATTAGGCAATCAAACAAGGGGTGGATGCCCCATGATGAAAGCCCTGTGCTCGTGGAAGAGCTTGCCCTGAAGGGGCTTCGTGAAGAAATCTCCACGCATTTCCAAGGTTGAGCAGTACACAACTCTAAGGTTGCCTTTTCCAATCTGGTCATGAATAAAAAAGAAACGAATGTTGATGGCCCGAGTTCTTTTGCCCGAACTGCCTTTGCCATTTTCTGCAAGAATGATCGTGCTTTTGTTGTCCTGCATGAGGATGTTGTCCTTCACAACTATCCCCTGCTCTTCAAGGAACAACTTTGCCCACAGCATGGGCGACATGACATCGTCAGCTCCAATCAATTCCGCTTCCGTGCTGCTCCTCGAATTCAATTTCTGTTTCGCAGACACAGACAGCACCGCGCCACTTCCAAAGGACATGACTCCTCCTGTATGGGAACGGTAATCAGGATGGACTGCAAATGATGCATCCACCTGTTGGGTAGGCAACACTGTAGCTACTGGCTAATATCAAGTTAATTTGTTGATTTGGGCGAGCTGAGCAGAAAGAATGATCTTTCTGCCAGGTTGCTCTGAAATCTGGATTCTGAGAATGCCAGTTTCCTTAAAATTCTACGTCGGTGCGGTCTTTTTCTTATCCGGGTCCGCTAAATATCTAGACCGGCCAACACACTCCTGCCGTGGTCCCTAATGGATCCACGGAACGATTAAAACTAAACTAAATAGGAGGATGCCCCATAATAAAAGCGCGATGCGCATGGAATAGGGCACCTTGGAGGGGCTTCGTGAGAAAGTCCCCGTGCATGTCCTGTGTGGGACAATACACCACTCGTACATTTCCCTGCTTCACTTGGTCGTGAATAAAGAAGAAACGCACATTCAGAGCACGAGTACGCTTACCGGCGCTGCTCTTACCATTCTCAGCGAGAATGATAGCACTCTTGTTGTCTTGGTAAAGGATGTTCTCCTGGACATCGACACCTTGGGCTTCCAAAAACAACTTGGTCCACAACAAAGGGCTCATAACATCGTCGGCTCCAATGAGTTGGCGTCGGTACTGCTTCGGGCGTTGAGTTTCTGTTGCTAGACACAGCAATTGGGGCACGCGGCCGAACTGAGCACTCCTCCGGTATGGGAACGGTAGTCTGGGTGTACAGCAAAACTGGCATCCACCCACCAGCGAATAATCGAACGTCGTCAGCATGGAGGATGAGCTTGTCGTTCAAAGTCTGTTGAATAAACTTGAGGCCTTGGAGAAGTTTGCCCAATCGTTCTGGTTCGGTTGCTTCACTCGAGTACAAAGGACGGTAGTCAGGTGTTGCATATCTGGACGTGCGCTTACAGGCAAAGAGTAGCTTGGCTGTGTTCGTGTGGAAGGTATCCTTCGTATCAGGGTCCAGATTGTCACCGTCACCACAGAAAACAAATCAGCTGGGGCTGCACTCGGAACAGAACGGACATGATCAAAGTTTACAGGGAACTCCTCGAGCACCTTGGTCAAGTAGTCGATCATGTCGATCTTGACTTTGCCCGGCTCAGAAAATCAATCGTCATCCCTAGATAGTCATGCTTGGGTCCTCTGGTTGCTTTGACAGCACCGTAGGTACCATATTCTCGTTGCACCAGGCCAGGAATCTCATTCACCTGGCCATCAATGACTGGACATGAGATCGTCGACATGGAAACGGATAGTCTGTTGCTTGCCATTGACCATCCTGTTGGCAACACAAGGATCGTAGGGGTTGAATTCGAAACCAATAGACTCCAAATCCTTGCGGAACGCCTTGTACCAAAGTAGACTGCAATGAGCATTCCATAGAGTGCCTTCAATACCACAACGTAGAGGATAGGTCTCCCCTTTTCATAGACAAGGAACGGCTTGTAGGTCAGGGTCGATTTCCACAAGTAGCTCTGCGAGAGTACCTTCGATCTTCATGATCACCCTGTCACCACCATCCTTGGGTGCGGCAATCTGTCTGGATGAAAGCATCGGTACATCCAGAGTCATAACATCACGCCTTCACTAGCGTCAACACACATGGAAAGCATCAGACCTTCCAACGACACTGTAGGGCTTCGAGTCTCATCCTTGTCCTGATAAACTCTGGTCGGTTTCCCGTTGAAACGGCTCGGGCCTTGACGGTCCGTCTCTTTTCTCCGTACAAAACATAAGCGTCACCTGCGACTTCTTAGCTCTGTTTCGCTACACTCTTCTGGTCGAACTGGTGCGAACGCCACACGGCTGTGTAACTGATCCATCTCTTTTCGTGCTGCTTTCTTGGCCCTGTCGCCCCAGATCTTCAATCCCTTGGGCAACAAGTGCTGCTGCGCATGATTGCTCCTTCCACGGAGTCACTTTGATCCTTCCGTGGTTGATTTCATGATGAACTGTGCCATTGTCTTTGCCGCCATTGTCTCATACAGAAGCGGCTTCTTCTTCGTTCTGATCTTCGGTCTTGTACACTCCTTGCGAAAGTGACTCCCTTCGTGGTTCCTTTTTTGGCTGCGATCCTGGCAGATCTGTCGGACTCTAACTTCTTGTCAGCATTGCATTATGCATTTAGAGCATGGGCACTTCGAATGGCAGAATCACGACGGGCTCGATACTTGGTTCAGGCGAGAGTCTGAGGCACATTGCTGGTTCTGTCGGATTGCCTGTAATCCTTTTGGTACCTTTCGATACAATGTCACTCGTCATACTTCGTTATCACTGTCTTTTCATCGCTGCTATCGTATTGGGGTCCGGTAGCCCAAAGCCGGAACCCTGAGTCCATCATCTTCATCGTTCGCTATCGACGGTGTTGTCAAACCAATCTGGAACTGGCCGATTGGTTCTATCATCGTCTCTTCTTCAGTCAATGACAAAATTGTTGCCATGTTTAACTTTCACTGCCGTTTCCATTTCCCACCGAGCATTAAGTCAGATTCCTGCCGGCTAAAGCCGACATGCTAAAACTATCTGTCACCTTTCTTACGTTATGGGTCTGTACTGGCTATCTCGTCTCACTCCTTAGGTCCTATCACTAAGTCTTCTCACTACGACTCCATTCACAAGCTTGGGATCGGGACGGATGTCAACGTACTGGCGAGTCTTCACCTTCCAGGTTGTGCAAGTCCAACAAATAATGGCCACCCTTGCTTTGTCCAGGATTGGACGCAGATAGATGCATATCAACCCACGGGGCTCGGCAGTGTTCTTGCGGGCTGCAGGGGACTCGTGTGACCCATGCAGAAACTGCCAAACTGTATACTTGACGCCATTGTAAACTGTGGTCTTGCCAGTCAAAATCTGCCGCGGGGGTAGACACGGGAGATACCTTCGGCTGTGGGAAGATTTTCAACTTTTCATTGCATTCGTAAACCAGATGCTCCACCATTATTTTCGGCATCACTTGATAAGGGACTGCGTGGAAACTTGCTCGGAAACGGTCTTCGAAGGTTCTGTCTCTCTCTATTTTCCCC
>CAICTM010001693.1:0-24316 GCA_903772945.1 Seminavis robusta
AAAAGAGAGAGAGATTAATTGATCTATCTATATAGCGATCCACACTCGATCGCGATCGATCGAACCAACATGGTACCGGTACCGGTACGAGACGTGCTTCGTCACCAAAGTGTACTGTACTAGACAGGCTCCCAAAACAGTAAGTTTCAGCATCATAAAATGGAAGCTCAGGCACCCCCCCCCCCCTGGAAGAGGATCTGGTGGTGGGCTCGGTGGAGGGTGTTAAAAGGCGACAAGAGGAACCCAAGGAAACAAACGTGTCAATAAGACCTCGGTGGGGCCATTTCTCGATCCGGAAAAGCAGCTTCCCGAAGAGCATCGTCCACCAAATTAGTCAGCTTCCCATGAAGTCTTGCCTTCGATGCACATTGCTTTGGCAGCGCAATCGATAAGTGGACTCTCAGTGGGCTAGCTAGTCAGAATGGCTGTCCATTGGTGAAATGGGCAGAGTTCACGTGGTTGGGGACATTGAAATCTTGGTGTGGGCTTGTGAACGTGTCAATTCAATTCCCCTTGGGATGCTTCCGTTCGAGTCGTGTCGTCGGCGGGTTCAGGAAAACACACCATGGATCCATGAATTCGTTCAACAAAACTACTAGGTATGCGCCTCATCACGCTCCCCCAGCCGCCCGGATACCGGTACGGTAGACCGCCGACAACACTAATTCATGAAGTACTGCATACAAACGAATCTATTATTTCCTTGACGACCCAAACGTTCCCACTGAGGAAATTTATTTGTGGACGCACTTCTTCAAAACTAACTATTCAAAATTTCAGCTCCAATGATATCAAACCACCGCTGCCACCACGGCTGATATGCTCTCCATGACCGCTGTCACCACTTCGTTACTGCTCGCATCAAAGCAGGCAGTAATGATCACCAACAATGTGATAAGGCCCACATCCACACTAGGACCAAATATCTCTACATCATTCTTCTCTCCCCAGTACCTCCAAAGAGCCACATCTTCTCCCGTTTCCGGGCTGGTGCAATACTTTTCCAGGGACAATTTGGGACCCGATCGTATTTGAAAGATTTGTTTGTTTCGCAGTTGAAACACCCCGATTTGTTTTCCTTGGCGTCGGACTCGAGTGTGCAAATAGAGCGGGATTTTTCCCCCAGTTTGTTTGAGATGCTCGGTAGCTGGTTGTTGCCCCGGATAATTGGGTTCCGTTCGAAAAATGTAAAAGGTGCGACCACATGGTGAACGCTTGGCCACTCCCAAGATCTTGTCACCGGATTGTAGCAGCAATTTTCGCTTGCGGGTGTCAACACTCAACGATGCCGGCAGATTGTGGGTGGAAATCAACTTCTTGTCAAACCGGGAGAGGGAAAACTGAATAGTGGTCGACTCTGTTTCTGCTCGCCATAATGGCGGAATGGATGCGAGGTTCTCGGGGACACGAGGATCCTCCTTGACGGATGAGTGTGAACTTCCCATATTCTTTGCTTTTGGTTGTTGTGCTCCGCATCCATGAAAAGCTCGGGGATGATGATCGATGTGTTGAGTGTTGCGTGTGAGTCTCATGCTGCACCGAATGCCAAATTACGGACAGTCGTATGCTTCCTCTCAGATCCGATTGATCGATTAGATTCGAATCGATTTGAATCATTTTCGATAAGGAAATCGAATTCGACAGAAATAACATGTGGTTGAACGAGAATCTTCTTGATGTCACGCGAGAAGGCCTGATTTCTGCGTAGATTCCTACATGCATTTGTACCATGAAAAGCCATGGCACGCTCATTCATGGATGGTGATCTTCAGAACTCAACAACGGCGCAACAAGAACAGACGCTTCATTTGTTTGTTTGTTTCTGTTTTCTTTCCTGGACGAAACGCAACGACCATGGCTGCCAGCGTGCATCCCGGCACGGACCCGACGGCGGTGTCACTGTCGGTTCCAGGCCAAGTGGTCCGACTGCGCCGTGCTGTCTATGTGCACGTGTCGGATCTGACAAGTGCCTATGACATTGATCATCAAAAGCTGGAACAAGAATTGTCTCGAGTGCGCAAACAACAAGACCCAAATGATCCTGCCGAAGCCGCCGCAGTGGCTGCCGCTGCCGTGAGCAATCCAGATATGGAGGCTTCCTATCCTCAGAAGCGCCTGCAGCCTCCTCGCGGTGGATACAATCTCTGTGTGCTGGTGGGAAAAGTCAATGTGGTGGTGGACAAGAAGCGTGTGGATGGATCCAGGGTACGACTGGCCGAAGTGGAAGTGGGAGATGAAACAGGGGTTGTGTCACTGAGAGCCAGAGACGATCAGATTGATGTGCTGCAAGAAGTCTCGGCGAGATCTGGAGCTGTTGTGCTGCGCAATAGTATGCTGGAACTCTATCAAGGCAAACACATTCGACTGGCCGTCACCAAATGGGGAAAGCTCAACACGTACCCGGACCAAGTCGCCAGTACTCCCCCACCACCTTCCAAAATCAACTATGAGCGAAACTTTAGTCAAATTGATCTCAGCTTGGTGGCCAGTGAAACGGCCGTGCAAGCTTTTACCGGAAATTCACCACCGTCAAGTCTAGGAGGAGGACCCAACCAACCAGCCCCTGCTAACAAACATTCCAACACCAACCAATCCACACGTGCTGCTTCCACGGGACCTAGTTCTCAGCCGTATCATCATCCAATGGGAGCAGGGAAGCGAGGTGGTGGTGGACGAGGATCGGGGGGACCAAGCGGAGGAGGATCCAATACACGACAATTGCGTGGAAGTAGGGGTTCCGGAATGCAGCAGCCCTCACAGCTACAAATGCAGCAGCAAACACAACTACAAATGCAGCAAACACAGCAAGCGAAGCAACAACCGGCACTTCACCCTCATGCCACCACGGCCGGTCCAGGAATCCATTATGGAGAACCTGCTAGAGCATACTCGATGCATAGCTGGCCGATGGAAACCGAAGTCCCACCCCAAGCTTATCCGTATCCGACGGAAGGCGCAACCCTTTCGGCAGCTACCGCGCAACAACTTCTCTTGAGGCAACAGTATGAAATGCAACAGAGACAACTTCATCAAATGTACCAACAACGACAAGTCGCAGCTGCAGTGGCCGCTACTCCCTCTCCTCCGGATCATCTCCAGCAGCATCATCCCCATCATCATCATCACATCTCCCGATCCGGAAGCTTTGACACACAACCAATGCTATCGGCAAGTCCACTGCTCATGCCCATGGCAGGACTGGCGCCGCCTCCCATTTCCATGCATCCGCTACCGCATCCAATGGATGGAGGTGGTGATCAAAGGCTGTCCGCACAACAGCAACAACAAAACAGAGGACCAAGCGGCGGAAACAACAGCCATCACAACAACATGTCAGAGGACCCCATGTCACCCAATAAGATGAATCCACAAGCAGCTACGTTTGCTCCGGGTGCCACGTATGGAGCATGTAAGTACGGAAAGCGTGTGAATGGTTGCAGGATGCGCTAGCTAGAAGCAATGGTTTGTCTCACTCTTTTCGCTTGTTCTGTTTCGCGTTTGCAGACCCAGCTCTTCCCCAGACAACGCATCATCATCATCATCACCATGCACCCGCTTCCAGCTCCATGCCAATGACCTACGCGGCGGCAGCGTATGATCATTCCGCAGAAGGCTCGGGAGGAAACTCTCCTCACGGATCTCATCAAAGACAGCAGCAACAACAGCAGCAACAACAGCAGCAACAACAACAGCGACCCAGACACCATTACCATCACGGGCATTCACATCACCAACACAATCCCCAAGGACAATCACCCAACAGTAGATATTCCAATCAACAACAACAACAGCAGCAGCAACATCATCATCGCTAATCCACCACGCAGCAACCAACCAACGACAATGGCACTGCTCACTATTCACTATTCTTCCGTCAGCACGTGCACAAATGCAAGATTCTACTTATCAAACGACCAAGATCCATGGCATCAACATGTTAAAACAGCCAAAAGAACCACTAACGCAAGGTCAAGTAAACATCATGGCTATATTATGAATGCAAATCAACTAACTACGCGACTGAGCCAAACTACTAACCATCCATCAATCCATCCTCAAAGAGACCATTGAAGCAATAACCATAGAAGCAATAAAATATAAGCACGGCAAGCAGGTCATCAGTTAGTTGTGAACGTTGGGCATGGAAGTCCCAGGCATAGTAGTATGATGCTATTGCTTCGCATCGCTCTACGGTACCTACAACCACTGAGAAGCAGCTATGCTATGACTGGAGCGGACGCTTGGGTTGAACGTGTTGCTCGTGTTCAAATTCCTCCTTGTGGCTGTATTGTCTGCAGTCCAGCTGATCTATTCAACGGTGTGTCCTTTTCCAGTACTGTCTCTGGCCTTGCTGCTACCGATAAATATCTTGAGAGGAGAGGGAATGTAGACGCTTAAACCTGGCAGCCAGCTCGTCCAACAGGACCAACCGAAGCATACCGGTAAGTTGTGGTGTTACCTAAAGGTTAAAATCAGTTGTTTAGGTTGGGCAATGAATTGCAGAGCACACATGCAATAAGAACTATAACAGAGAACCCAATCCAGAATAGAAGAACTCGGATCAAACTCCGTCCAGCCACAAGCACCCTAGCCCGTGTCAATCAATCAAGCACCCTAGCCCCGGTTGTCGGTCCAGAGGAGGCCTGGACTCCGACTGGTGTATGCCACGGAAACGACCATCGATTCGATTCCTTGTTTGCGAAAGCATGATTTTGTTGTTCATTTTCTGTCGTTCCATCACATGCCCCTCATATCCATCGTTCCATCCTCCAGTAGATCTGAATCCGAGTCAGTTTCTTCATCATTATCACCATCCTTTTGCAGGTACCGCGGAATTTCGGAAACAACAAATTCTTTGGCTTTGGCGTATGCGTCGGAATCATCATCGCCCATGCTGAGACTGCTTCGCGGTCGTATAAAGGGTATTCGGATGATTTTGGGCTGGTTGTTGTTGTTGTTGTCCCGTTTCCTGGTACCGGTACCATCGCTGGTGATTTCCATAACACAGGTCAATTGCAAGAATTCATCCTTCAAATCAATGACGGCTTGAGTTTCTCGCAAAAAGTCGAGTCCCAAGAGCAGATCGACTTCGTCGAGCGTGGATTTCTCCAGCACTGTAATAGGCGGTGCCATGATGGTGACTTGTCGTCCATCCAATTGACTCGCAAATTGCAACAATACGGTGTGAGCAGGGATCCGTCCCAAGACTCGACAAAACCCCACACCGGTGGCTTGACCCGCATATCGATGATCCATGAGATGTGCTAGACCCAATCTCTGGACACAGTCCCAACTCATACACGTTCGTTGGGCACCCGTGTCGCAAAAGGTGCCAATGGCATGTTGAGGACGCGGTACTTGGTTGTCGCCCGTGTTGGGTACCAACTGGAGGGAGCAGGGGACTTGTAAGAGAGGATCGAGTTGGAGCGATGATAGCGGATTGTTGTTGTTTTCATCATCTGAATTATTATGATTCTTGTTGTTGGATTGGACGGAACGAAAGCGACGAGGCCATCGAAACGAAGTAACTTGAGAAACGCAAAGAGTGAAAAAGAGAAAAGAAACCATCATCACTATAGATAACTGCTTCCCGAGCGAATGTCTGGTGATTCGAAACCCTGAGCCTTCCATTTCGTTAGTAATTAGGAATTGAATTTGATTGGGATGCGCTGTTCTTTTGACAATAAGGAGGGTAGTTACAGCACGATATGGCAATAACAAGGCAGCCTTGGAAGGCTCAAAAGAAGACAGGTGGCACTGTCGGGTCATGCAGTTGGGTGTCTTCGGGTGGAAACTTCCTTGAAAACCAATGACGCCTGTTTAGTTATTAGGGCCAAGGTTTCCCCTGGAGTTTTGGTTCCACGACGGTAAAGTACGAGTACCGGTACCTGGCACTGGTTTGGCACCGTCCACCATGGATAGAATCAGATACCGGTAGAATCAAAGGGGGTTTAGAGTAGAGAGGTTATCTGCCCTAGGAAGTGCTTGTGAAGCTGCCCTTGTACATTTTCACCGAGCCTTCATCCATATGGTCTGAATTGCCTTGCCCAGTGTCCGGAAACAAAAGTAGTGCGGTAGCACACTCTGTGGTCCTTTCCGCAAGCGGACACCGCCAATGTAACTGACTAGGAAAGATTCCCATCAGTGTGCAGGTTCAGGAACACATTCCTTCCAGCCACAAGCCCACACCACCAGGACAACTTGGTACTGCCAGCGAGAGGGATGTTCTGGTATCCCTCCTTTTTATACAACAGCCCCAATAATTCCATCACGTCACTTGGAGCTGCCCAGGCTGCTCCATGCTCCAGTCTCCTGGGATACTTGCTGAAAACACCGTAGGCATGCTGGTCCACACCTTTCAGCCCTTTGTTGGTCCACATGTCACCTCTGTCACTGTCGCTTACACTTTGCCCCATCAGCAGCCTTCCCATTCTGGTCTTCGACCCCCTCCAAAAAATTTGTGATTCGTTCCAAAGTGCATGTGTACGGAATCTTTTCCGTCTTTCACTGCTATTTTGGACCCGCAGAGATTGCTGCGGCAATCATCACTTGGATCTTTCTGTGTATCCATAAGCTAACCAGGCACTCAACCGCACAGTGATAGTGCCAAACAGTTTTCCAAGCATGGGTAGGCTCGATCCGAATGATCTGGTGTGAACAATGGAATCGCCTCCTCCAGATCGTATTCCCCCCTGCATGCGAAAGAGCACCAGTAAAATACAGTACCCTGCGTGGAGGGCAGCGTGGTTTGAATTGCCACCCATGTCGCCACTGCTCATGTCCTTGTGAGGCGGTCGATCTTTCTTCAGGACGTGCTTTTCTGGGTTCTTGCACACTTTCTTCAGTGGCACATTGTGCCCAACCTTTGGAAACTCGACCAACTTTTTGGGTTCTTGCAAACTTTCTTCAGTGGCACATTGCGCCCGACCTTTGGAAACTCGTCCAACATCAGGTATGGGGCATTGTTGTTTGGTGCAGTTCAGGGGTAGAATTTCCTTTTGGAAAGACTCACTGATCTGGTGGGTGCAATCGAAATGGTAGAGCAACCTAGCAGCAAAAATCTCGGGCAAGTTGGCAAATTGTTGGAGAGCATATCCAGGAATGTGCCTGTTAATTGTGATATGAAAATGTAAATGTCCTTTCTACCAAGAGGGCAATCACAGGAGTTGCAAGGTTGTGAGTTGAAGATTCCGAGTTCGTAATAATACAACATGTTTTTTGCAGTACTGACCTGGTGGTCTTCGGTTACACCAATGCATGTGCAGGTCAATCCAAAACCAATACCAGGTTGTGAGTCGGATTTCTCGAGCGCCTCCGCGTCGTGATTTCGAATCTGTCTGTTTGATCTAAAGAGTCCCAAGCATGCCACTCTTGGATTTAGGTCTGGCGGTGACATGATTGACTAGCTGGCTAGACGGGAGATTTAGAGTACCTGGTGGTAGATGCTTTGGTTTGACGAAAGGAACAGCAGCAACAAAGCAGATCAGGTGG
Source organism: Seminavis robusta (assembly GCA_903772945.1). NCBI lineage: Eukaryota > Bacillariophyta > Bacillariophyceae > Naviculales > Naviculaceae > Seminavis > Seminavis robusta. The sequence goes on from CAICTM010001693.1 coordinate 7,492, forward strand.
TTCTTCATGAACGGTAGTTGAGGTAATGTACTCTGAATATTTGAATAAAAGTTATTTTTACCACATCTACCTGAGTTCCAAAACTGTCTTCCAGATGTAACAGCTCAAATAAATGACCCATGCAAGCAAATGCATGCACCCTAAAAATGGAGTGAGGGGGGGCAAACTTGTTCAATGCTGTCCTACCACTCCACATAGACTCTTGGGATCATCTCTAAGACTCTGGCCTCTCCAGGTGGCTTCCAACCTATTTGACTCATTTGTTGGCTGTAACTGTCTTGCGCTTCCCAAATAGAATGGAATTTTCTAAAGGACTACCTGGTAGCCATTGGCTGCACTACAGGAGTGTCTCATAAATCGATCTTTTATACACTGCGAACCTCCTACTTGGCTGGCTTTCTTCCCCGTCGAAAACTCCTTTGTCTGGTGCCAATCACATTTTGGTATGATATAAAAGTGTCATGCTGAACAGCCATCCAGAGTGAAGAGTCCAGGCTGCTTGAACCTATTCATCTGTAGAGGTAGCTGTCGGGAAGCAGTAACGCCAAAGGCAGCCCCTGCTAACAGCCCAATCAGCCCACTAGATATATAGCTAGCTAGCTAGTACATCAATGAGCTGATGATGCTAGTGTGAAACACAAATCGCATGATGTGTGCGATCCTTACCGATCAACCTACTAGCTAACTACTTACTACCTATTTCATCTCCTCCATCTTTTTTGCCACGGCTCCCACATTGTTCAAGAACGTGACATTGTTGCCTTCGTAGCCTCCGAAAATGAATTGTTTGTCGTCTTTATGATTCAATCCCAGTTGTATTTGTTCCGCGCACTCCCAATCCTCCTCCACCGCTGCCAAGACGGAGGCAAAATCTCTCTTTTGCGCTTCCTGATCATCATCCTCGTACCATTTGTGGGGCAATGCCCAGGCACGAACCAACGTGCTGGTAGAAGGTTCCGTTGGATGGTGTTGACTCGCTGCTGGTTCCATGGTAATAAATGTGGCCAGCCGTTTGAAAAAGGTGACAAAGGCCGCCGGGAAAATCAAGTGTGTCGTGGTCGTTTCTCCCAAGAACCGAAGTGTATCTTGGTCTGTCCAACCGGCAGCAGATTCGTCATGGTCTGGTTGAAAGTTGCGCAGCGGCACAGTCATGGTGACGTTTCGATGGGAATCTTTCCATTGGGAAACCATGGTACCCTCGGTTGGATCGGTCACCAAATGAAAGGTTTTTTGGTGTAAAGCGGGAACATGATAACTCTCGAGTGCGGTCTCTACCAATAACTGCCAATTGGCTTGAACCGTCCATTCTCGATATCCAATGAGCGCAGCAGCGGATTGTTGTTTTCCCGGTGGATGCAAAAAGTGCTCCAAAGTTGATTGCATATCCTCCGCTTGCCAGAGTCTTTCTTGACGCAGTGCATCCCCTCCAATCCACACATATCCCGCTGTTTCGGTACACGTCAAGGGCGTCAGTCCCAATTCAGTGGTATCCATCAACGCAAATGCTTTTTCGTGACCGGGTATCTTGCGCAAGGCACCACTCGATGCATCAAATGTCCATGAATGATACGGGCACGTCAAGAGTGGCGCCTTGAGTGGTTTGGTGACGAATTGACCCGTACGATTATTGGGAGCTACCAATGGAGATCCTCGATGACTACAAGAATTGACAAAGGCTCGAATCTGAGACGGATCCTTCTTGTCACGGTAGACCAGCAAGGGGGTTCCATCGGCGTGGCGTCGGGCAAAGGCATGTCCTGGTGGCAGTGCTATCGATGGAACTATGGGATACGGTGCCTGTAATGGAATCTGATCACGGGAGGCGTCAAAATAGCATTCTAGAGAGCTTTTGGCTTGAGGCGAATTATTGCTGACTTGAGAAGTTCCCGCTTTGAGGCTTTGGGACAGCTGCTGTCGAGCCCAAGGCATCCATTGCGACGCTGTTACGGAAGAGGAACCTTTGGGGATCATCATGGTGGTTTGGGAAAGTTAACTGTTTGTTTAGTGAGAGAGATTGGATTCGCCGACAGCGTGACATCTTTGGTGTCATCTGAGAAGACAGCGCAGTTTGTTGAAGTAGTGTTGCAGGTGCAAAGCAAGGGAATGATCCATGTGCTGTTTTTGGCGCTTTGCAGGAGCAGGTTGAAGAATTCACGCCGGAGCAGAATGCCTGAACAATGAAATCTTTTTGTCCTAGCTATTAATAGACTATAATAGCTGGCAGCAGCTACCGTAGCTAGCTAGATTGGGAGGATATCCGGGCTCTCGGTGCCAGCGTTCCATCCTTGCACGTAATACAAACTTTGGCTCGTGGCCCTTATAGGGCACGTTTGTATGTATGGTATTCTTTGCCCCTCTTCCATGCATCACGAGGTTCATTGAAACTTGAATGCACCGGCTATGTAAACATCAACTATTATTTAGGTGCGTTCTTTCCGAACTGAATGATTCTACCGTCTTGTGACAACTTTCCAACCAAAGCTGTAGCTAGCACCCCACTTGGAGGACTACCTTGTAGATAGAGAATTCCTGCATCACTACCGTACTTACTTGTGATGGACATTGACGAGATCTTGGTACACGAACCACTTGGCAAAGTCACGGCGTGCCTTGATCTCTTCCAATGTCATATGATGGTCGTGGTCCAACGTAACCTGCTTCAAGAGAGCCTCCGGAGGCATGGATACACCGTAAAAGTCCTTGTAACGAAGAATGATCCCGTCGGGATGAAGCAAGGATTCAATCGCGGCAGAGTCCATCTCATAGTTGTCAACCGATGTACCACTGGAACGTGCGCTCATGTCTCGCATCGTAAGGGAGGAATTCATGCGGCACAGACGTGGCACCGGAGCGCCCTCCGGGAAGCAGTACACATCGGACAGATCAAGAGATTCGTCCAACGCATCCATGGCAATGGAAGCCGCAGCATCGCTCGCCTTTCGAGAATCGTCAATGACTTGTTGAAGGTTGTAAGTCAGTAGCAACTGCACCCAACCGATCCACTGCACGCACGGGAGCACTCCTTGCTCCTGTGCCACAGTGAGATCCCCCGCCTTGGACGCCACGACTTGATCGTAGTGCTCCTCGGTGCACGCGTCCGTGAAAATCCACCACTCACCGCGTTGAATCGCGGCCAGATTTTGGTAGTAAAAGGTCATGCTGGGTCCTTCCAGTGCCTTGGTTGTCATGGTCTGCGTCGGTGCCGCATGGAGCTGTGGGTCCATCACCATGGTGGCAAAGGACAGGTCAATCAATGGATGGATATGAACGCCATGAATGGATCGTGCTACCGCGGCCTTGGAGATCGTGCCGAGCGTCTTTCGAATGATGCGGTGTGTGGTTCGGAGCGAGCGGCACTTGATGTTGTGTCCGTCTTCCCACGCCTTGGCCTGACACTGCCGACCACAATAGCGTGGGATGTTGCACGAAACACACGTCAAGAGCTCCACTCCAGGGCAGGACTTGCATTCCCAGCAAGTGGTGCGAATCTGTTCTAGGTCCCGCGAGATTTCCTGAGGACTGACTGTCAGCGTCGCTTCCTCCAAGTTATCGTCCTCTTGCTTGTGTTCTTGTACGAGACGGTTGTAGCCATCGATGGCTTCTTGGACGATATCGCTCCATTCTTCCTCGGTGAGACCAACTAGACGGCAGTGCTTGAGAAAGGCTCCAGTTTCGCCAGCATAATACACGACATCGAAACGATCCTGAAAGGACCAGCAGGTAGCTTCAAACACTGTTTGAAGCGCGGCCTGTTCGTTTTCGTTATCGGCAGCTTGATTCATTCCCTTGTTCAATGCTCCGAGGAAATCTGACGACAACTCGCGTTGTTGGTCCGTCCACGCGTCTTTCTGTCGTGTTCCAGGGACCACATGGGCCATGATAATTGCCAGGAGCAGATCATTATCCTTGCGACGACCATTAGATGCAAGGTTGAACTGTTGATCCAAACACACTGGGATAATGGAGTTATCGTCAGAAGAAGTCTTCTCGTTGCCAATCAACTCGTCGCCATCGTCGTCGTCGTTGTTGTTAATCAAGCAAAGTTCCGCCTCATCAGACGATGAGTCATCCGAGTCACTGCCACTGGAACATTCCGTGAGAGGAGTTAATGGCTCTGAAACCTTGATAGAGGAGACTTCCTTGTCGGCAGATTTCACGATCTCCACAAAGGAAGCTGTGTTGTCGTTGTTGCCTTCAAGAATCTCGCTGTTCTTGTTACTGCTGCTGACATGACTGTTGCTCTCCTTTTCGGGGGATGCAAGAGCAGGGAACGCCGTTAACGGAGGAGGAGACCCAAGAGCACGGCCAGTCCATGCCTTGCGTTCTGGTCGTTGTGATCGTCGAGTCGGGTAGCGTTTTCGGGCCATTGTCTCAAGATTCTAGTGGCAGCTATCGGGTAGGATAACAAGAACAAGATCTCTGCACTTGCTTTGGAAAATGAGTGGAAAGGTTGCAACGAGTTTTGGCCATTCGGTTTGGACCAGTCACACTTCAGTCTTCAAAATCTTCGTCCACGCAGGAGTCCAGAACATCCATCGGTTTCAGGTTGCATGGGCCAGATGAAAAGGGCGACACAACATGTATGTAGCTAGCTAGCTAGCTAGAGTAGGGAAGTTGCCGGCTTCGTTTCAAGTAAGTCAAAGGGGGGATAGTTATCTGCGGAGGCCTGATAGTTCTTTAAGGAATGGTCTGAAGCTACCTCGATGAGAGTCCATTAGTACCGGTACCGGTAATACAGGCAAAAAGCAGTTTTGTGGTAGCAAGATCAGTAATTAGTTGCTTCTTGTGTCCACTTCAAAGGCGGCCGCCGTTGCCACGTGCAATACTATTGATCCCATGATCTGCCTGCCTCCAAGCTACCTGGTACGTCGCCGCCAGCTCCCTTCATGGCTGCTACTGGTACCTCCATGCGGCTAGCAGAGCCATCATGCCGTCTCCTGGGCCAAGACGAACCCACACCTCGTCTTTCTTGCCTCCTGGAGTGACACCTCAGCGAAGATCGAGGAGGATTGGTTGAGGAGATGATTTGCATGAGGCTTGCACAGGCTTGTGGACGAGAAAACGCATACGTCATCGTTACGAGGCTGCGTATCTTTCCTTCTCGCACATCCACCCTCGTCATGCTTTCGTTACCGATACGTGTGTATCCAACATCGGCAGGCCAATTTTTAATGAGAAAAATTATACCAACACCTTGTTGTAATTTAATATCTCAATTATAAACACAACTCTGTGGTTTTGAGAAAGAAAGCAACAAAACGATAGCAATTCTATAGGGTATATTTCGAATATCTCTGGAAACAAGTTTCTAGTTTTTAAATAGCGATGGTGACGTTCGAGACTCAACTTTCCTTGAGGTCCATTGAACGACCATCAATGAGTATCTTCACAATTTCAATCCAAGTGGCAGCTTTGACTATTCGACCATGGCTCCTGTAAGTAGCGTTGAGACGGAGTTGTTGCGGGTTTTCAACATGATTGGAGGTAGTGGTCAATGAAGGGGCTGGGATAGAGACAAATAGTTGACTGTGGAATTGCTTCGTGGCAGATTTTTGTTTGTTGGCAAAGCTTGACTCACCTCTGTTGTTGCTTCATTGGCTTTCTTTTTCCAGTCTAAAATTGTGTACTGCATGACTTGCATGGCAGTTGGCGCTAGCGCCTTTGCCCCTGCTGTTCCTTCCTTCGCGGGTGTTGCCGTTGCAGGAAAGGCCAGTGTCACAGTTAACCATGCTTCTGGATGTGCCTGTCCGAGCTGCAGCCGAGCATCGACCCATGGAGCCAACTGCCTTTGCAGCGGTTGCGTCAGTGCTCACTCTGCGGGATGTGCCTGTGCTGCCTGCAGCAAGTCCGCTTTGTCTGCTCAAAGGCACGGATCCGACTGCCTCTGCAGTGGATGCGTGAGCCCCCATGCTTCCGGATGCGCTTGTGCTAGCTGCAGCCGAGCATCTGCACATGGAGCCGGATGCGTCTGCAGTGGATGTGTGAGTGCCCACCCTACTGGTTGTGTCTGTGCTGCCTGCAGCTAAATTGCTCTCTCCGAAAGGACGCCCTGGAAAGACAGCCAACAAAGATATTAGCCAGCAACAAGCATATTGTTAAGAGCACCCATCACCATTACCGAGGGATCTGCTGTACACGGCAGGGAGATGGTGGAGGATCTAAAAATCGTATCACTACTAGAACATAAACCCCTAATTTCATGCAAATGTAATCACATGGTTATTTCTGAGGTAGTGCGGCTTGACGTGGCAAAATTGTACTGTGCCGGCGGATCAGATCTCATAGCCGTGTGTGCTGGTTATTGGGACTACGATAGATCTAGCTAGCTAGAGAAATCCCGAAACCTCGATCCCCTCGACTTCTAGCTAGACCAAGCCAAAACGATGGCGAGCCTGTTTTGGTGATCTTCATGGGTGCACAGGTCCTCATCAGGAGATAATATCTAATCAGGGCCTCGATATTCCGAGAGAGACTTTTGGATACCAATATCCTTCTAGCTCGAACGATTTTATAGAACGTCCTTCGTTGGAAGAGGAATGCCAGAATTTGTAAGCATAGGTCAAGGTTATGATACCGGTAGGGAGCATGACAAGGTTGCTCGTTGCAGAAACGTTGCGAACGGCGAACAAGGTATGTATCGGATCTTCTTCTGTTCAACGTGATTTGCCGTTCATCAAACATAACCAATACACTACTGCAAAAACGCTGATTACAAATGTATCGGTTCTATACACAGGGTTACTCGCGAAGAAGTAATGGCCAGCTGAACATCAGCTTACATCCTTAGCTCTCCACCTTCGCTGGGACTTCCAAGAAGAAGTCGTTGATGGTGTCAGCATACAAGTCAGGTGTGATTGTGTTCTCAGGGCTCAACAGCTTCTCTTCGGTAGTGACACCACTCAATACAAGAACACTCTTCAACCCATTGTCGGTTCCAAACAAAACATCGGTATCCAACCGATCACCAACCATACAGATGCGTCCCTTATCCAGACCCAGCTTCTCGGCAAGATAATCAATCATCAGTGGGCTGGGCTTGCCAACTACAGTGGGTTCTTGTCCCGTGCATCCCTTGATGGCTCCAACCATGCTTCCATTTCCAGCCCATTCCTGAGCATCGGTAAGGTGTGTGACAGCATCCAAGTTTGTGGCAATGAATTCGGCACCACCTTCATTGATACACAGTTGTGCGTATTGGATTTTGTAGTAGTTGACATTGCGATCAAATCCCACAATGACACCGCCAACATCTTCATCCACAATTAATTTGCCACCAGGACCCATATCGGGTGTCTTGTCAGAATCGGCAGGACCTCCAATGTATGGGACACCAATCAGATCCAGTTCTTCACAGATACCCACTTCACCAATTACATAGATTTTCTTTCCTGTCTCTTTGAATTTGGTCTGTTCCAAGTAAGCAGCGGCGGCAAAGGAACTGGAAAAGATTTCTTCAGGAGGAATATCAAGACCCAGAGAGTCAAACTTTTTCTTGTATCCAGCCCGAGATTTGGTGGAGTTGTTCGTCACAAAAAACATTTTCTTTCCCAATTTACGGAGTTTCTCCAGTGTTTCAGGGATGCCATCAATCAAGGAATCTCCCCTCCAAATCACACCTGTGATGAGGTGGCAGGGCAGCAGAAAAGAAAACCGAAAGTGGTACCATAGATCACAGACAAAAGTGAGACTGATGCTTGCAAAACCAATTTAACTTCAAATGACTGATTCTCGTACCGTCACAGTCAAAAATGAAAACATCAACTTGATCCAGCAGCTCGCTCTGTGGCTCTGACAATTTGAGGACATTGGCCATGTTGGTCTGTGTGGCGAACGTTCGTGGTGCTAAGTTGGCACTGGCAATGGCGCCCGCGCGAGATACAATCGTTCTGGATCGAGGGGCAAAGGCTGCCGCCGTTTTCAAGCCAGAAGCCAACCACATGGTCGAGAGAGCAGCGCTTGGGAGGGAGAACTTCATGGTCAAGAAAACTGTTTGCAAGAAAATGTCGTCGATCGTGGAGGGAGTGTGGGCGAAAGTTCTATTTTGAAAAGTGGTGACGTAGGAACGATCTCACGTATGTCAGTGACGTGTTAATTTAACCCAGCAGAGTGCTTTTGCACCCAATTGACAGGCTCTGAGCCCTGTCTCCAGAAGCTCAAAATCCAATGAAGGGCCTGAGCTTGAGAGGGACAGCGGTACCAGTACCAGGTACACCACCGGTACCGTACCGGTACAGACAAGTGCTTCGCTTCATTCAAGTGAGTGCGAGTCGTTGCCGACAACCTCTTCCTGATTGCTCAACTTCGTCTCTTCAACGATGCCCACCCGAAGCTTTAATGACAGCTAACTTAATTAATATGCTCTAGCTACTACAGTGAATTGGTAGCTGTATGACTAAAAAGTTCGTAATGCCATTGATTGTTTGCTTAGCTAGCGAATTTACGTAATGTACTACTATACAACCATTTGACCAAACCATGTCATGTCATCTTCTGCTGCACGGTCACTATCATGAACTAAATATTGTGCGGGTATTTCCGAACACTGCTGTCTTTGTCGATCTCACCTCCTGCCGCCACTGCATAGACAAACACACCCAAGATTATCAGCGCTAGCAAGAGCATTGGTACCCAGAGCCAATCGTAAACTGTCACAGCTGAGGTTATTTCGTCCATATGACCACCATCTTTGTCTTCGTCATTGGAATGTTGCGTTGATTCGTCCTTTTCAGCGCGAGGGGTCGGAAGTTTCCCGGTCTCTACATCAATTGAGGACTCCTGGATTGTTGCCGATTGTGCCCCTTCCTTGGTTTCCTTGCTGGCTTCAGACATGACCATCGAATTTCAACTTCAAGACGTCTTGTTGGTGATGTTCTACGGTGTGGTTGGAAGAAGGGAGTGCGTTGAATCGAGATTGTATGAATGAATGAATCTGGAACAAGCGTTTCTGGTTGCCTGTTGTTGCTTGAGATACCCTGTGTGGACAATTTGTCGCGTCGTTGCTTTCTTTGCGGATAGTTAATTGTTGTGGCTCCAATAACCAAAAAGGCGCCGCATTGGGAAGTCGTTCGCGAATCGCAGAACCCTCCTGATAACAGCGTTCGCCTTGGATTCCCGACTGACACTTGTTACTCTGCCAGAAGCATCCAGCTAAAAGTTCGCCATTGGCTGACTGGAAGAACAAACCAATAAACAAACAAACTGCATGCAGACTTGGATGGATAGAACGGCGAAATCACAGATTCATGTGGGAGGGAAGGGGCCGTATCCGAGCTCTAGAGTGGAGACAGGGAGACAGCTTCACGTTTCATCTCCATGTCGTCTCATCTCACGGAACGCACCACCGCCGTTTCTGCTGTTGAATCTTCATGCGTGCATTGTCAACTCACTATCATCCAATAGATACTGCATACGGTATGGGAGGACCGGTAGCGGTGGCACCCACTTGTCTTCTCCTTCTTCGACGTCAATGGTGGACAACGGTACTTCAGCAACTGCGGTTTGGTTCCGAATGTAACGAGCACCTGTGCGACATGTTTTGTCTACTTCCACATGTGCACGTTGCGCACACCATTGACCCCCTTTTGCGTCGAATGCGTGCTAGAGCAGCAGCGATGACATCTGGGTAGAAGCGTAGAATCTCAGAAACGTATACGGTACCGGTATCCACCAGTGTGGTACGGTAATGCATTAGTTTGAGAAGTCTTGGTCTTAAGAAATGAATGGTTACTTTTGTTACATGGCTTGGAGGTGTGTGTGGACTACCGTATGGAGGTGCGGATTATGGAGGCTTGCATAGACATGAAGGAACACAGCAGCCTGGATTCTTGGCTGCACTTTAGGAAGCTGCCGTTTGCTGCTTTAATGGCATTCGTTGAGAGGAAGACGGCACATGCGGCAACGTTTGCGTGGATTGTTGTGTTCGGGTGTGACGGCTCGCTTCTTCTTTGGCATTTCCTCGCTCCCCTTCGTCATAATAGCCGGCCCTGTGCTACCCCCGCCCAAGATGCTGTCGTCATCATCACTCTCCCCTTCCTCTACAAACAAGGGAATGAACTGAGTTCCCTCGATTCTGGCTGCTTCCTTGCCAAACGATTCATAGAAATCAAAGCTTTGAATAAGCTCCTCTACGCCATGTGCACCCACATCCTCCACCACCCCCACCTCCTCGTCATCTTTGGGCCAGTACACGCCATCAATCTTGAGAGCATTCTTGAGCTTGGAATCACAGAGTGCTGTACGAATCTTTTCACGAATTCTCTGATAGGAAGCCTCTTCCCAGATGCCACGGTGGTTCTTCTCAACAAACTTTCGTTGTTCGGCCTCGCAGAGCTGCGTCTGGATGCGTTTGATGAAAAGGTTCTTGTCGTCGTTGGTACGGAGCAGCAGATATGGGATTTGATTGTCTCGGATGAGTGCAACATAGCGTTTGTTGCCAGCTGTAATGTTTGTTTGGAACAAATAGTCGCCAAGCAATATTGGTCAGAGAGAGGAAGGACGAGGTTTGTTGGGATCAACGGTCTCGGCAATCCTTGGCACTTACGGTGGTGGTTCGACCCAGAACCCTTACCAAAGCGGATCCACTGAGGGTCGGGCTTGGAGGACATCGTGCCTACTGGTATGTTTGTTTCGTCGGTGGGAGATGGTTGTGAGAGTTGGTTTTTCTGATGTGGATTGATATTGTGAGAACAAGAAGAAGAAAAGAGTAGTTTGGGACGATCCATCAGCAAGAAGGACCTTCCACAACTCATTATATGGTTGGTGTGATCACTGGTTGGTGTGATCACAGATGTGCCCCCACGTTTCGCCCTCAACATGGTCGAAGGACGGATCCGGTACTGTAAGAGAACAGAGATGGCCGCTTTTATAGAACGGCCACTTGTCAGAGATTGGATTATTTCTAACGGCAATTTCAAGCATTTAGGCGAACCCCTCAAGTGTGATTCGAGCTGGCGCCTCGTGGGATTTGCGAGCTCCGGTCCATTCAGTGGAAAGCCAAGTTGCCCGAGGGCATTATTATTTCAGTTGGATCTTTCGTATAATCGTGTGATATCTCTCAGTGGCTTGCTTTGAAACAAGTCGAAGAACCGGCCGGACCACCCAAGGATCAACTTTTTCAGACTTGCTGGAAGAGCGCAGAAAACTGCCGACAAAGACAAATGATTCTGAATGATTTATTTGCAAAGGATTGCATTCAACCTAACTAATAATAAAGAATTCATGTTTCAGCGCCTTCCTTTCTATTAGTTTGCTTGATCGCTAGCTAGGAACCATAAGTCCCAGTGGCCAGAATACATTCTTCAACACTCCTGGAAATGCTGCATACCGGTAGCTGGGATCAACATCAAGTTTTGCTCTCATGTCAGCCAGACACAGCAAAGCCAAGTCAATCCCTTACTGCAGAGGCTGGTGGCAGCTCTATTTGTTTCAAGTTGTGGCGAGTAGTTGGTGAGCATGCTGGCGGCCTTCTTCGTTATGTGCTATGCAGCTTTCCATTGCTACTCAGAGGAGTACCGCATTTGCCAAACTAGCTAGCAAAGCCACCGTCTCTCGTGAATCCCGTCGTTGTAGTACAGTGTGCTTCGTTATGCGGTGGACTTTGGAGTATTCCTTGCTCCTCAGAGGCGCATGGCCCCGGTACAGCGCGGTAGTATTGGTCAAAGCAACCCACAAAACCAATTCGTTGGAAGAAAGTGCGTGTCTTCTCTAAGCACTGTGCAGCATTCTTTCCTACTCAGAGGCGAACCGAATCGCAACAAAATCCACTTTATCTCTCTTGAACCACTTCGTTGCTTCCTTTGAGCTGTGCTACAACCGTACCGGTAACCCGTGTGCAGTGTTAAACTTGCTCAGAGCGAAGCTCGCACCAACATGCAACACAATGCTTCTCTTTTTTAAGTTACATCTCTCTTCAATGATACATACGACTACTATCTGAGTTATGTTCTGTGCAGCGTTGTCTCCCTTCATTTGTCTCTCTTCTTCAACCATCCGATGACAATCTTCGCTATGTCCTGTGCAACAATTCCTTTTCCTGGCAAATCAAGTGGGAAGACGACTTCTACATGTACGCAGATCGATACGTGTACTGTACTCTTTCAATCAGCTCAATGCCGGTACTGTGGCTGCTGAGATAGAAACCGTTACAATGCCTCATTCGCCAAGCTGAGTACACTTAGTCCGAAGGGCGCTCTGATGCCACCGGTTGCATAGTGGTGAACGAAAATATTGATGCACTTTGGTGAGCCTGATCTCGACACATCGAAATCCTGCACGGAGCTGGAGTTAGCTGCTCGGAATGGCTGGACAGTGAGAATTGTCTACGCGTTGGTACCGTACCGTATCCGGATAGTATGAGAACTGAAAATTGGATATCGACACGATGATTGTTCGAAGAAGACAGGCACAGCTCACCCAATGATCCGTCCTCGTTCCTTGAATCTTCCCGATCGAGAGACTCGACTCTGCACATAGAGAATGGGTGAATTTTGCACTCTACCTGTGCTGGTGGAGTTGTTTTCTGCAGCACACTGCACAGCACGCAGGAGGTTTGCTTGTGGATTAGGTTCCATGTAAGTACCCACGTTGCCGACGGGAAGCTTCCAGCAACTGCAATGGTAATCGGTGCGGTCCTACATGCCTATGTTTTACTCGCGGATAGCAGATCCTGCATGCAGGTATTGGTATCGTATGCCGGTACATGCACATGTCGTGGCCTATCGGAATCCCAGACAACACAACACCATGCATCAAAGACCACAACTCCTACAATCTCGGCATCCGATCAAGGTGAGTGCTTTGACTTGGTCACTTCTAGCTAGCTAGCTGGCTAGTGATCAACCTAGAACCGGTGGCCAATGGCCTCTGTGGGATTGACAAAAACCTAGCTAGCCAGGCAAATGGCGGGCAAAGTCCTGGTCCTCTTAGAACATCAGTCGTCCTTTACTCTTGTCTGGGTGGCAACTGGCATGGACAACCAAGAAGCCTCGCCTATCTGGAAGCACAAAAACATAAAAAACAAAAATTGAAGCAACGTACCAGTATGCAATAAGATACTCATGACGCAAATACACCCATTTCAACAAGAAAAGCACGTCCTCTTGGGCCCTTCTCAAATAAACCGAGGCGGAAACGGTACGTAACCGGTGTTGCGACCAAAGGATAGGATCACGAACCTATTTAATTGTGCGCACGTCTTTGGCTAACCATTTCTTCTTTTTGATTGCTTCACCAAATAGAAGCGTACGAGCAGGTAATCAGCAGACACCGGGAGACCTATCAATGGGCTCGACAGCATCACTACTCAATGGAGCAACAGTGTCTGGTTCACCTCGTATTGCATACACTACAAGCAGTTGAGGGCCTAGAGTTTCTCGAGGAACAAGACGCCACAAGCCACAACGATGAGGAGTCCATGGGTGACAGCTTCAGCGTGCTGGGAGAGCCCTGGGTTCCAGCATCCGAGCTTCGTGTTCGTCAGGCAGTCATCGAATCTCTTCAAAAAAGTGACCAATCTTCATGATGGAGTTGCAACTCCGGGTCGTCTATCCGCTGTTGTTGTGGGAAGGAGCGAAAGAGACGTTGTGCTAATATAAAGCTGTGATGCTACTGCAATTTTAATTGAGTGCCCTACAAGGGAGGCTACAAGCAGTTTATTCAAACTATAGTTGGCGTAGCTGTTGGCGTAGTGGTAGCTACTAGTTGTGGCAGTAACTCGTTTTACCCTACAGCCTGCACTGCAAATCCTCTTTGGAATGTACCGGTAACAGCGAAGTGGAGCCCACAAAGCCCTCGCCGACAGTGAACAACAGCGGCATTCGATCCTTTCCTTGTGGGTTGGGTCTGCCTTCTTTGTAAAATTAAGCCTGCTTATTCAACTTGTACCTTTGACGGGCAAAAGTGGCAAACATGACAACCAAGATTGCTGTGTAGGTTTGAAGAAAAATGAGGACAAATGCTGAGGCTTGAGAGATGCAGAATGTGGGCAACTTCAAAGCCCAAAGCAAAGAAACAGTGATCCCAAGGACAAACTGCCCTATCTGCGCCATGGTGAGATACTTGGCTTGTTTGATCTCAGCCTTGGGATAGAGAGTCTTTATGAAAAAGTACGTGTACATCAGAGAGTGGATGAACAGGTTCAGCGAGGCAGGAAAGTATGTCCAACTTGATCGAGCTCGGATAACTCCCCAGTTAATCAAGACCATCCCAATATGGTGGAATACCTGCAGGAAGGACGGTTGTTTACCCTTGAGCACGAGAATCCAAGTATCCACAAACTCAAGGAGTTTGGACAAGAAGTAGATGAATGCCCAACCACCGAGGCCTGAGTTCCAATGGATCCCCTCTGCGTCACAGCCCATAGCAACCCACCCATCTGGGCCCATCATCATATTTTCAACCACAATGGAAAGCGTATTGTAGAGAGATACGACAGAAAAGATTGCCAGAGAGAGGTTGTGTGCAGCAACAAAGTTACGGAAGGTTGGACTCTCCTTTGCCGAGAAGCCTGTTGCGTCTCGAACCGCTGCAAAAAGATGAAGACTGGCAATGTAGAAGAGAATCAAGCCAACCAACACGTCACGTCGCACAAAGAAAGCAACATAGGGGTTTTCTGGAAGTCTTTCATCTGGAAGGCGCGTGAAGAGCTGCGAAAGGTCAGTTGCAAGAGGTTGCCCGTCAGTACTCTCCATGAACTCTGGTCGCCACGGCCGGAAGACGGAGGCAAAAGACAAATCAGTCGTTCCATCCATGATACCCTAGCTAGCTAGCTGTCCTCGAGTTTTTGGAATGATTTTGCTGTGGTTCTCCATTTCAGCAAATCGTGGAAGGCACTGCACAGCTACATGTAACCATCCATGGTCAAGCTCGCACTTCGTACTTCGCACTTCGCTCTTTTTAAAAAGAAACACATACTAGCTACCGGTAGCCAGAACAATTACACGGAGTGTTGTCGGTTTGTCGGTTGTCGGTCGGTTTGGACTGGAAGGCACACCCACCGGTTACGGTCGCTCTTTTTTTGACGAATCGAATCTGGCTAGCTAGCTACGTGTACTGGTACTGGCAGTTGTTTGCGTCAGGATTGTCCATTAGCTCTGCAACCTTAAACAAAATTCAAGGAAAATTGTCGCTCCTTTCAAAACAAGAGGCCTCCGGTAAGGGTGAAAGCGGTGAAAGGCAGTGATCTGATTGGCTAATCAACCTATGACATCAGGAAGTATGTCGCAAAAATTCAAATATACTTAACGTACCGTTTATAAAGATTACAGAGCTAGTGTGCTACCTAGTCACCATTTTCGTGTTTCGCGAAAACAGAAAGAAGGATTCCTTCCGTTCGATCGATCGACAATGACATTCTGCCGCTCGCTTACACAACCACCGGAGAGCCACTCGACAGTCATTAACAGCAGCAGAAGAGAGCACCAGCAGCAGAAGAGAGCACCATGGAGCCACCAACAGCAGCAACAACACAAAATGAAGGGATGGGCTGCCAAAGTCAGAATAGGAATTCCCAGCAGAAGAGAGCATATCAACTGGCTGCCAACAACAACAACAGATCCAAGAGAGCCAGAGAAGAAGGACCCCAAACGACACTGGGAGGAGAGGTAGCAGAAGTCTTTGATCCACTCAAGAACTGTGTCATCTGTAAGGCCAGACATCTTGGTCTCAGAGTCCCCAAGAGATCACACTCTGTCTTCTGTATTAAGAATACAATAACAAAAGACAAGGACCTTTGAATGCGCTGACCAGGAGACAATCAAAGAAAGAGAAGACTCACCAGACAAATCAGTGCTCCTCACCACTGAATGAGAGAGGAAGCTGAGAGGCATTCCACAAAGAAAACTGGAGAAGCATTCTTGCTGCTACGAACAAACACAGCCAACAAACGGGCACACAGACAACAGGAGGCAATGGAGCCACCCACTTGCTCTCCTGTGAAAGAGTCACCAACTCTTGTAAAGGCATACTGCCTAGATATTGTGAAAAGCACAAGAAGAAAGGAACGCACCACTAGGCAATGCTAGGCAATGGCAAGAAGCAGTGTCAGCAAATCCAGTTGACCAGGCGATCAAACAATCCCAGACTATCTTCCGACCAACACTTTGAAGGACTCACCATGACAGTTATCATCCCACAGAGGAGCAACTTCAAATCTCCTCCACTAATCACCTATTGTGGCCAGAAACTCCTACCTGGACTGGAATAGGTAGGTATATGCTGTGTTCTTGTCCTGGTGGTAGATGCTCGGCCACTCAAGAATGAACGGCATAAGCTGGTCAAAGAACAAGATCCTTGTTCCTATCTTTGGCATCACTGGAGCTCCCAAAGTCTTGGTGTGCATTGTTCATGTCAATGAAGTGTGACTGCTGCCAGAGAATCTTTAGTGCCAACAGTGCTGAAGTCTTGTGCACTATTCCACAGCATGCTGCTCTTCCTCTATCCGTTGGAGTCTAAATTATGCCCTTCCAAACAAGCATGTCACCTAGACAGAACTGCCACTGAGACTTTCGAATCCATCATGTTGACCATGAATGGAGAAACTCTGCAGCGGCTCATCTTCAATGCAGTCAACAGAGAGTTCATATCAGGCTCAATGATGTCACTACTATTCCATTATGGCAAGGTATGAGAGCGTACACGACTCCAATCCTTTCGTTCAAAAAGGATGGAACTTACATAACGACAGTTTCCTCCTCTTGGTGACACATCCTGTGACATCTATGATGCTGGCTGTGCTTCAAACAGGAATACCAGTGGAGGATCAGTGACAACCAAAGGCACACAAGAGAGAGCCAAAGTGTCAAATGCAACAAAGGAATCTTCGGCCAAG
>CAICTM010001694.1:0-16118 GCA_903772945.1 Seminavis robusta
ATGTTCGGCTGATGATCTGGGGGCCTCCTTCGTAACGGTATTAGGATCGGCTCTAAGGCCAATAGCACCCTCGAGACCCGCCACAGGCTCTAGATAGACAAACCTTGAAGAAACAAATGTACAAGACCGGTCAACTCTTACTTTCAGCCATTGAACACATCCGATCGCAAGAAGAGGTTGTCTCCCTTCTCTTGCCTCACAATTCTTCCTTCAGGCGAGCTGCAAGCAAGAACTAGAATTGATTAACCCACCTCTCCCTCACTGGGTTGGCCGAATGTCGTACAATAACGCGGGACTCACATCCCGGGGGACTGCCTCATTCGTGACTTGGTTCCCGCCCGCGATTCTAGCAAAATTTCCCCAACAGCGGGCACCCTGGGGACTGGAGACGGTTGGTTCAGTAAATGGCCGAGTCTTTCCACCACCCTACTCTACTCAACTAGTCGCGCAGTGCTGCTCTAGGCGCGCGCCCCTTGTCGGCGCTCGACTCCGGCCGGAAGTCACTTGTCCACGGTATGTTATCGGACGACTGTATGCGTGGAGATGGGAATTCCCGCGCTCGCACCTCTTTCCTGTTACAGGCTTTTCGATGCTCTGATAGTGTAGCTATAGCCTTATTCTGCGCACCTCTACTCTGTTTCAGGTGTTGACTCACTTCAAGTCAATTGAACTTGATGTCTTTTGCTTGGTTTACCTTGATATCGATCTCGGATCGGAGTAGTACTCGAGATGGGCTTTGCTTTTCAGTGTTGTTTGCTAGTAATACTGCAGCTTATTGGGGAGTACTTTGGTTTAGATTAAGCTGAAACGCAAAAGTGAGGATTTTCTTGTTGTGCATAGCAATTCTTGTGAATTGAATTGGTTATAAGGAACCCCGTAACACTTAGACCTAAAAACTTCCTTGGTTCCTGCATGAATGAATTTAACTGCGAACCGGACTAGATTGATTAATACACGAGTCCATAGTAAAGAGGTGTCAGGTTTATTTCCTCCAACACAAAATACGCCCCAGTTTCTTGGTGACGTGTAAGTTCCACTCGATAATTCCTATCTTCGTGGAATCCAGGAATCATGAATGCACTTTGCAACTTCGTGCTGGTGTTTAGTTCTCCTGCAGCGGTAGTCCACATCGTTTGGTCGCCACCAAGATCCTTCATTCGTATTTTCTTAGCATGAGTTTGAGGAATCCAGGTTTCCACGATCTCTGTATATCCATTAAGCACCGGAGTGTAACGGGTTTTTGGTTCCCTTTTTCTCCTTTTTAAATCTCACATAGACTGATTGAGTTTTGAGGTCTCTTGTTTTACGTTTACGAGGTTTTGGCACTGACGAGGTTAACGATGCTAAATAGATCATCAAGAGTGCTGAATTGATCAGCTTCTTAGGTCGATCTAATTTGCAGTAGGAGGTTACCCAGTTGAAGAAAAATTCTTGTTTAATAGTGTGAGTTAGCATATCCTTCATCAATTATGAGGTGAAGAAAATTCGGAACAGAGGTTCTGTTTAGAGTCACATCATCTGGGCAATCTCAGATAAGGATTTATCTCCCTCGCCAAGGATGAAATTGAATAGGGAAAGTGTATGAGGAGTCGTTTTTTGTGCGATTTCTCTTGTCCTCATAGAGGAGAGCCCGATTTATGTCACTCTGGTTTGCGCTGGAACAGGTATGCGAAGTGTTGCTGTGGTTGTCGTAGTGATCACGTCGATTCAGTTTTATCTCGTCATGTAGTCGAAGAGGAGGGAAAGAATGGGTTTGTCCAGCAACTGTTTTCTCGGGGTAAAAGTATGCCGTACCCGCCGCATGCTTTCCTTAGACGCTCTTCATATGGTGTGGAATGGCATAGGTTTGAGTGTAGCTGAAAGCTATGGGTTGTAGTATTTTTGTTAACAAAATGCACATACGCTAAAAGCTATGTAAGATCTTTCGAGTGTTTTATGTTTTGAGAGAATGAAAGTTATAGAGAGACTTAGAAAGCTAATGAAAACTATCAACGAGAGAGATCATCATCAAAGATCGGGTAGATCTGGCTTCCCGCGGGAGATCATAAAGTGTGATAGAGTATGGGTTTGGTAGTAATCCTACGTTCTCCAAGATCCATAAAACGAACGCGTGGAAGGTTTGTGTCTAGCCCTGGATCTAGTAGGGTGGAAGTGACTCCACGCTGGCTAAATATTAGAGCGGATGTTTCATTCATGACCTAGTATGACAGCGCGGTCATTGAGAAACTGTCTCAAATGACTATTCACGAGAGACTCGGAGTCATGCGAGTCGAGTCGAACTCAAACCCTATCTAGGATCGAGTCGCGAATAAGGCTAAGAGCCGTGTATTGCAAGAAGGTACTCTCCATACCTACTTTGTCAATATTTGCATGCCCGTCGCAGCAGTAGTATCTAGAAGTCCATTTGGCCGATGTGAAATTACTCAGCAAGTATCAAACTAGAGGAGTCCATTTTCCCCTCTTTTTGGATGCTTCCTTCATCAGGGTGGTTGTGGAAGCCATTGCATAAGTCAAGACCAACTCTACATGCCACAGTGGCAATACCAATGGATACAAGGGAGGGTGGCATGTAATAAAGCACTTTCTGCGGTGCACTATATATGATTCGATTCATCACCGGTAGCCAGGCAACAAACTAGACGACAAGACGATCGATGCAACGACCGCGACGGTCGATGGTGTACCGGTATGCAGGAGGAATAGAATATTATCGGATTCGCACCTCTGCTACCCGAGTTGAGTGCTCAGTCAGTTGGTTTTCTTCTTCAATCGAGTCGAGTCTGTCTATCGGTCGCACCACTACTAGCTAGTCTATCAAGCCTCAGTCAATCGGTCCGTCTCCAGTTCAGAGGTGAAAGCCGTCCTCATTAAAATCGCGAAGGTTTCCTTTTCGGCCCATGACAGTCAAGTTGGTCAGTTTTAAAGAGCAAAGGAAGTCTTCGTTTGTCTGCATTATCAGAATAGAAGAGAAAACCATATCTACTTCTTACTTTCTATTCTCTTACTGCTGGCGGCCGATGAGTTACCATTAATGCTGTACTAGTAGCTTATAGTTGTGTTGTTGCTTACAGTTACATGTATGTTGTTGTGATCTTATCCTACGGTAGTACTGGTAGTTGTCTTGTTGTGATATAAAAGTAGGTTGCTATGACATTTGTGGTACCACACCGATAGACAGGTTGCTACCACGTTGTGGCATCGCTGGTGGCTACATGTACTAGTAGCTAGCTAGCAAAAAACTTTCTTAAAACGGTGAAAAAACCTAGCGCCTGGCTCTTGGTCTTTCTAAAGGCTGGTAGCGTGGTTATTTTTTTTAATACAGTCATTTAAGCCAGTTGAGCGGTAAGCCCGTGCTTGTACCGAAGCGTAACTTGGGGGCACCCGAAGCCTGAATGAGGACGAGCGACAACGCGACGACCGAACAGAGGCCAAGCTAGGGCATACAGCAAGCAAAGTGCTAGAGGATGCCCAGGATTTGCATGTTCTGGCGGATTAGACAACATGTTCTTCGGAAAGAATGTTCCATTCGATCCTGCAGTGCAGGGAAAGCCTGGAATAATGATATTGACAGGCTAAGAAAGGCCCGATCTTTCTCGTCCCTGTCGCAGCTGGCTTTTCCACAGCCGACCATCATTCTCTTTCTCTCTGGGATCCTCCCTGAACCTTTCGCTTCGGCCGCGGGTGTCCGTACAAAGTTCTTGGTGGAGAAGTTGGCTCAAACAAGAGGTGTCCAAGCGGTACACTATGGAACAGGAGCTAAAGTCACCGAACGTAGCAATACCCAGAGGGAACTGGAAGCACTGGGGGTTTGCTTTCACCAGGTCCCTCCCAACGATTCTCAACTAATGCAGCAATTCTTGACCCAATCAGGATGCCATCAAGCAGATGCAAATGTACTGGTGGTCTTTGATAGATTCTACTCGGAAGAATACTATTCCTTCCAAATCCACAGTCAATGCCCTCAAGCAACCATGGTGCTAGATATGCAAGACATGCATGCATTGCGGTGGCATCGTCAGTCCATCATTGAGCAGCAGGATCAAGACAAGGAAGAAGGAAACGATCACGATTTTCTGACGGGCTTGCCAGTCGACACGAACTCGTTTCCACTGGCAAGTGATGAAAAGCTGCAGCGAGAGCTGGCTAGCATCCATCGGTCCGACTTGACATTGGTCTGCTCTCGCGTGGAAATGGAAGCACTTCAGCAAGTCTACCAAATTCCACAGTACAAATTGTGCTTGGCTTCCTTTTTTATGGACAACAATGCGTTACTGAGAATGACCAACCCGCTCGACTTTGACGACAGAAAGGACTTTTGTTTTATTGGTGGATTCCGACACGACCCCAATGTGGATGCTGTCTGGCAAATGAAGCGTCTGTGGCCCCGAATACAAACGGCACTATCAGCCAATGACGACAACAACAAAAATGCAAATTTTCATGTCTATGGGCCCTTTTGTCCCCGCTCTGTCCGAGACCAATGCCACGATCCAGGGGCCGGATTTCACATTCATGGGTTTGCCGACCAGCCGGTAGGAGACATTTTGAGCCATCACAGGGGACTGTTGGCGCCGCTTCGATACGGGGCTGGGATCAAGGGCAAGATACTCGATGCATGGACGGTTGGGACTCCCGTGGTGACGACTCCAATCGGAAGCGAAGGAATTGGTGCCAATAATATAGCCTGGGGGGGCGCGGTAGCCCATGGTTCCCAGGAATTTGTGGATGCGGCAGTCTCATTGCACACGGATGAAAGAACGTGGCGTCAAGCAGGGGACAGAGGACATGCCATCCTAGCAGAACAGTTTGGCATTCACAACTGGGATTCCGTAGTGGCCAGTCTCATCGACGTCGTGAGGAACAAAGGGGCAAGGCGGCAAGGAGACTATATGAGAGGTGTCTTGTGGCAGCAAACACTGAGAAGCACAGAGTTTTTCTCCAGATGGATTGAGGAAAAGAACAAAAAATGACCGACGTCTTGCTTGGATCGTGGCAAAGACATGGTTGGTAAATCACTGTACGCGAGGATCACTCCGCTGCCCTGGATATAGGCATCCTTCCCCGTCCTGAGACAGACTTGCTGCATTCTGTGATGATCAGTTACCATACTTCAGGTTGTGTAATTGTGGACTTTGGGCTTAGCTAGAGTATTCAAGGAAAGCTTCTGCTAGCGATAACATCACAAGATAAATCCATGAGTTGCAAATGCAAAGGATTCGGTTTTCTCTCTCTCGTCTTCAATCAAGCAGGCTTCGAGTGGTCCCTTCCGGGCTCCAAATGGGCTTGCCGCTCAGCTGGCTGATGATATTTACCGTGTTGAGCTCGGGTGTTTGTTCTCTTGGCGCTGCCAACTGCCAACTGCCAACCACCAAGACCAACATCGCGACCTCGGGTGCAGTCGAGTCACCGTGACGAGAGATTTAATGCCAGATTCTCCTTCAGCCACTTTTCGCACGATGTGCAATCTGGATGCAGGCTTCCCGCTTCCACAAACTTTCCCCCATTGCAACAATAGTGTTTCCGAGCAATGATGACATGATGATATGATAAAGTAAGCACAAAGCATCGATCCGAGAAACCCGCAAATACAAGTGCCGAAATCCATAAGAACAAACCAATAATCATGTGGTGGCCTCGTATCAACCTTGTCCTTTTGGCAGTAGGAGCCTTTTCATCCAACCTTGACCAGGCTGACGCAAGCAATCCCACCATCCAATATGAGTCTTTGCCAACGTGCAATCTAACAACCAAACAGCTGGGTGAAGCTGATCCCTCTGCCATCATTGAGCCATGCATTCTATACGATGTCTTCCCTTCCAATAATATCACAGAAGCACAACACAACCATAGCAGTGTTATCACTGTGGTCGGGGTGTTTCCTTCCGGTTGCCTCGAAAATCGTGATGGTGCTTTTATTGCCGTGGAGAAACTAAATAGGGACAACCATGGCAAAGGAGCAAAGATTGGATATAATGGTGACCATTATCTTCAGTTCCGGTTAGTTGTAGCCATTTCTGGAAACTACCAACAACTGCCACCTGAAGTCTATGCCAGAACTCACGGGGACCTTCTCGAGTCAATGGTTGTGTCACTCAAGCCTCAGTATATTCTGGGATCATGCTCTTATGTGGCAAAATACGACAAGAAGATCGCTGGCAAGCGCCAAACAATTGTATTGAGCCAGGTAGGTCCAGACATTTTCTACACCCAAGATTCCAATGACTATGTCTTTGGTGTACATATCCGAAGTGAAACTTATGGGCTACCAGCATTTCAAGCACTAAAGTTTAGTGTGGAGGACAGGACCAAGCAGAAGATTCGAATCCTACATCGTGACAGGTCTGAGTTTTTTAACTCTACTTGTCAGGAGATCTACAAGCATGCACTACAGGATGGATTCACTGATTCTGTTGCAATCTCATACAACCCTGAGGGTGACCATGATGATAATGGGGTGCAAAATCAGCAGGACGTGGCTTTCCTGAGAGCTCTAGCAGATGATGTTTGCCCCCCAAATCAGACAAATAGTGATGATGGTCCACAAGTTGCCATCTGGGTATGTGTCCAGACTGACCTTGAAACCAACACAATCTTGGACCGTTGGAAGGAGAATGGATGTCAGCCATCATCTTTGTGGCTCACAACGGCTGCCTGGGCTTACACTGATAGATTTCCAGAAAATATGCCCCACATACAAACAGGTGGCCAATGGCACAAGGCGATGATTTATTCTGATGAGTATTTTGCAAGTGGGCAGGCCATGCTCAAATATCTTGCTGCACGCTTTAACTATCCTCCACATTATGGTGCTGTGGGGGCATACCATGCAATCTACCTCATGTACAAAAACACAGCAAGTTTTGTGAAAACAAAGGATTTCCCCAATGTCAATGATATCTACCAAACTCAGTACGAAGAAGTTCGCCGCCACCTGTTGGGATTGAGTGTCCGTCACTCGCTCTATGGGCTGTCCAGTTTTGATGAGAACCAAAGAAACATTGGAAGGGGATCAGCTGGCATGCAATGGGGGATTCCTTTTGGATCATCAACAAACACGACTGAAATGGAGCTGCTCTTAGTTTCACCTGTAGACCAAGCTGAAGTTGCAGTTCTGGTGCCAGCACCCACAGCTTTGGATTGTCCAGCTGGTCATTATGTGAATCAATCAGTAATCGCCAATGAGAGATCAATACTAACAGACAAGTGCAGTCCCTGCCCTGTTGATAGTTACCGAAGGGTGGGGATGTCATCATATGAGTGCCAACCCTGCAAAGATGGGTCCGGGACTGATGCTTTCATGGGTGCTGCAATATGCCATCAGGTGGAAGACAATCTAATTCCGAGAGGGCTGTTGGCTTTTGGATACTGCATCATGTTGCTGTCATTGTGTTGTTCCCTTGGCTTTGCAGTTTGGACTGTTATTCATCGCCATGATGCTGTGGTCAAAATTGGTCAAATTGAGTTCCTTCTCTTGATCTGTCTGGGTTCAATGATATCAAGTTCTTCTATCATCCCACTCTCCTTCCAAGCTGGGACAAACGACAACACAAGCGCTGCATCTGCTGCTTGTGTAACGATTCCATGGCTATTCAGCACAGGATGGATCACCCAGTATGCCAGCTTGTTTGCCAAATCCTACAGAATGTTTCAGATGGTGCAAAATTCCACGGCAATGCGGCGTACTAGTGTGACAGCATGGGATGTGGCCTATGTGGTTCTTGGGTGTTTGGTAATCAACTGGGCTGTGTTGACTGCATGGACTGTGGTTGATCCACTTGCTTGGGTTCGCTATGATCTAGGGACAACTGTGGATGAAGAAGCTGGGTTCTTGACAACGGAGTCTGTTGGAGGATGCTCATCCGACAACGTGGGAGCCTGGATTGGATCCTTGTTGAGTTTTCACCTGACCATTATGATTGCTAGCAATATTCTGCTGTGGCAACTTCGTGGGGTGAGAGACCGCTACCAAGAATCCAAATACATCACCCTGGCTTCCTTGTTTGCCTGTGAGTTTCTGTTGCTAGGGGTTCCCATTTTGATTGCGGTCGGGGACTCCTCCAAGGCCCGTCATATTGCTCTTGTCTGCATTATTGGGTTGACAGATCTTGGAGTTCTCTTGTTTGTTTTCGTCCCCAAGATCAGATATCAACAGAAGGGACTACCTGATGGCATGACAGTAGGAACCAGCATCATGAAGTCAAGTGCAAATCATGGAGTTTCTGTTCGGCGAGGAAGCAGCCACATGTATGGAGAATCAACCACAAGAAGGCCAGTGGGTTTAACAGAAGAAATGGGGCTGGAACTAGACCCTGCATTGCAAGAAGAAGGAGAACAAAACCACAATTATGATGAGTTAGATCTGCGGTAGGGGTAGTGGAACATAAACATCAATGATGTGAGATCCAGGGGCCCAAAGCATGACTCAGCTTTTTGACACTCATGACCGCTCCAGTCTGCAGTCACAATCGCTGCTGACCTGCAAAAAACTACTTGTCTCACCCACTTCCTTTATTAAACTCGTGGTACTGCCACTCCACCTCCTCCGCCACCTCAACGACGAAGGGGTAGACCATGTACTATAGATACTTGTATGTTGTTGTTATGATATAGTAGAGTTGCTCAGCACCACCCACTGTCAGTATAGAGATCGAAAAAGAGGTGACCGCAGGTGTTACCGGTAGCTCTGAAAGGGCAGCCAAAATTGTTTTGGCTGCTTTTCGCGCCTTTCTGTGAAAGACTCGTCTCCTGTTGCCGTCGTTCGGTTTTCTGGCAATTCAGCACGGAAAACAAAACTCGTATCTATTTGTTGTTTTCTCTGCTGCACTGCCGACGTCTGATGAATTACCAGTGCATTTGGTCCTTTTCGAAGGATCGATCGCTACGGATATCAACAGCAAATGGAAGAGGCTTGGATCGATCGCCACGGTACGCGGAGTGTTAACTCCGGCTCCAGCAGAGGAGCTACCGGTATTGTCCTTGAGTCATTGAAGGGCAACAATCAACCGGGGGAGGCGGCAACACGATAATACGCAAGAGGCTGACATTTGAGTCGATCGATCGCCCCGGAGTGCGAGAGGAGCCAAAACCAGCTGGTGGTTGGCATTCACGAGGTGAACCTCCCGGGACTCGCTAGAACGAGGTAGACGTAGAATCCCCTTTTAATTTTTAGCTTATTCTTTTGTGTCATCCCATGTCTACATCGTACTGCACATCGGCCTCCGTTCACAGGTTATGAGCCCAACTCGTTCGTCACACTTGCACCCAAGCCGAGACTAGGTGGAGGTTGTTTACCTCATGTAATTGGCTAGTGGAGTGAGTTTGATGCGATGTTGCGTTCGAAAAACCGATGGTTGACCTCTATCGTCATGGTCGGACGATGAGAGCTGGATCTTGCCGTTTTTCGGCAAATTCAGACAAGAGAATCAGGTCACATCAAGATGATGGTGTTGACCGCAAGATCGCAAGCTCAAGCTTGAGCTGAGCTCCACGTCGAAATCCAAATGGCTGACAAACCATTCTTCGGACGACGACGACCAGGTCAGAGACAACCTACGTTGTAGTCTCGCCGTACCAATCCTAGTGAAGTCTACGCAATCCTGGATACCATTCAAGGATGATGTGGCACTTCGAGCTGGATATCCTGACATGCAAGTTCGTCAGTTGCTGGGTTGTCGCTCCTCTTTTTCTGAAGTGACCTCCAGATCACTTCGAAAATTGCGCCAATTCCAAGCCGACCATGCGCGAACTAGCACTCAACAAACCCGAGTAGAACAAGAGACTAGAGAATCGAAGATGAAGAGCTCTTCATTCCCATCTACTCACCTCAACCCTTCCGTCCTCTAGGTCGCCGCGACTCTGGTCTGTGGCCCGACCTTGGACACAGAACAACTGGATCGACGAAAGCCGACGACGTAGCGCGGTGTTGACCACGAGATTCCAGCGGTTGATGGAATCACCGCCGGCTCGACCTTGGTTCAGCGCGCGCGAGGTGCCCTGACAACCTCTCGTCTTGGCAGATTGACCTCTCGCCGTCTGACTTTCTCGCAAGATGATTCCGACGCAGCTCTCGTCGCAGGTGGAGGTGGTAGTAGCGGCACTGCCGGTGCGACCACGACCTCTACTTCTCGCAAGAAATCCAAGTCGAAATCAAAACCCAAGCCTGACTCTGAACCCACGGATCCTCCCGATGACGACGATAACGGCACTCCACCTGATCCAGAGAATCAACTTGGAAAGCCAGGACCCGGTGGTCCCGGTGGTCCAGGTGGTCCCGGTGGTCCAGGTGGAGGTGGTAATGATGATGACACCAATGATGACGATGACGATGATGATAATGGCAATGATGATGGAGAGGAAGAAGAGGAAGTACAAGACCCTAATGGTGAAGTCCTCCACCACCTCCAGGTGGATGGCCGTACCCTCACCGTTGTACTGCAAGATCCAAGTGGACCTCATCAAGCTCGCCTATGGGATAAGGAGAAGCGCCATACTCTCCGCGATGATGTTAGACAGACCTTTGTTAGAGCTGCCACAGCTCCTATTCTGGGAAAGCATGTCAAACTGGCCAAACAGTCCCTCCAGACTGATGTCCATGGCATACTTGAGCAAGTCCAGAATCTAAAGGGCATGCTCAAGACTCTCAGGATGCACATGGAGCAATATGACATCATTGATGTTTGCCACATTATGACTCCCGCAACTAATTTTGCCTACACTCCCATGATTGAGCAGCAATAAGTTTCTTGAAGGTTCAGTTCCAATACTCAAGTAGTGGACTGGGTCTCGCTGAAACCCTTCCTCAGGGACAGCGGTAGTCAGGCAGTTCAGGGAGCCTTGTCATGCCTCAGGAGTATTCCAACACCTCCAGTAGGCACCAAACCAAGGACTTGGTCCTGTCAGTCAGACAGGAGGGCCAGCAGAGCTCTCTGCTGGGCCCTTTGGGCCAGCTCTCCTCAGGAGCTGGGGGCCTTCGTTATTCAATCGTGCAGTGGCAGTCTGGGAACAGTACTATCTGCTACCTCCTACTGCTTCTGCCCGGCCTCAACAGGATAGGTATCAACTGCTTCGGTATCAATGGGGCTACAAGCTAATCAGGATCGGTCTCAATCTTTCGTACTATTTTCTTAACTATGGCAGAAAGGACGATCCTTTCTTGCTGCTTTGGTTGGAGATAAGCCAACTGCGCATGCTGGAGCTGTAGGCCAGCATAGCTGTTGGAGCTATCTCTGACGGGATCCAGAGCTCTCGCTCCTAAAAGTTATCGCTCCCCACGAGTGCGTATGGATTCGCTCTCATGGGAATGCCACGATGTACGATTAGTTACTAACTAACTATCCACAAACTCTCCCCATGAACGAAACATTCATGGGCCACTCAGCATCGACTGCTAGTGGAACACAATGCAAGATGGGGGATCTCAACTGTGGAGGGACTTGCACATGGTTGGTTGGTTGCTGGACCAAAGGTAGGCAAAGGGGTTGCCTGCTTCATCAGCATGGCCGGACTAGGTAGGTGTCGGCGGTGCTGGTTGCTATCATAGCTGTTGTTTGTTTTCTTCATATGTATACAAATATTCGTGGCTTTGCCACAGGCCGAATTCAGCGGTGGCAAGCTCTCAGTGGAGCGGCCTTCTTGCCCCGCAATCATGTCCCTTGACGGATGGGATGGATGGGCTGTACCAGACAGGGACGTAGTCTAGTTGCCCGTCCAAAAATCCAGGGACGGTGCTAGCAGCACAGACTGGAGTGCCCAAATCCTATGGTTCCATCATGGAAGCAAACAATCCAATAAGTTTCTTGAAGGTTCAGTTCCAATACTCAAGTAGTGGACTGGGTCTCGCTGAAACCCTTCCTCAGGTACAGCGGTAGTCAGGCAGTTCAGGGAGCCTTGTCGTGCCTCAGGAGTATTCCAACACCTCCAGTAGGCACCAAGCCAAGGACTTGGCCCTGTCAGTCAGACAGGAGGGCCAGCAGAGCTCTCTGCTGGACCCTTTGGGCCAGCTCACCTCAGGAGCTGGGGGCCTTCGTTATTCAATCGTGCAGTGGCAGTCTGGGAACAGTACTATCTGCTACCTCCTACTGCTTCTGCCCGGCCTCAACAGGATAGGTATCAACTGCTGCGGTATCAATGGGGCTACAAGCTAATCAGGATCGGTCTCAATCTTTCGTACTATTTTCTTAACTATGGCAGAAAGGACGATCCTTTCTTGCTGCTTTGGTTGGAGATAAGCCAACTGCGCATGCTGGAGCTGTAGGCCAGCATAGCTGTTGGAGCTATCTCTGACGGGATCCAGAGCTCTCGCTCCTAAAAGTTATCGAGCAGCAGTATGACCTCCTCTCAGACTATGCCAGGATGACTCCCCACATGGTGGGAGAATCCAACTATGTTTACAACCGGTACATTCAGGAGCCCTATGTCCGAGAGAACATGACCCTCGTGTACTCTCTTCTCAAGGCCAACACCGAAGAATCCCTTTGGAATAAATGCCTTGAGACCTATGAGACCTTTGATCCTTACCAACAAGGTGGACCCCTGATGTTGATCCTCATCCTTCATCGTATCCAAGACTCCTCTGAGGCTGCCATTCTTCGAGTGCGCGGTTCCCTCAAGAAGTTGAAGATCCGAGATCTAGAGGGAGAGAGTGTGGACACCGCTGTAACTCTCATCAAGACTGTCACTGATCTGTTGACCAGCAATGCCAGGGAAGGCAAGAGCTTTATCCCTGATGACTACACTGAGACTGTCTTGGACATCTTCCAGTCCTCGAGTAACTCTCAGTTCAACAAGACCTTCAAGGACGTGAAGGATGCAGCCCTCGCAGAATCAGATCGAACCTCCAAGCTTCCAGTTTACCCTTCCATATCTGAATTGTGTGATCAAGCTGCCAACATGTACAACCGCCTGGCTCGCCAGCCAGATGGTTGGGTCAAATCTAGCAAGAAGAAAGCCAGTGGCTTCCAAGCTCAAGCAAACACCAACTCTCGAGGAGGTGGAGGCCCTCCTCTCAAATGTTGGAACTGTGGTTCTCCTGACCACATGATGCCTAAGTGTCCCAAGCCCAAGGATGAATCCCGTATTGCCAAAGCTCGCAAGGCCTTCTTGGATGCTAAGAAGAAGTCGGGAAATTCCTCCAAGGACAAGCACTCAAGGCTTACCAAGATGTCAGAAGATGGAAAGCCTCTCATTCAGAATAAGCATGGCCAGTTCGTTCTCAACCAGAAGGTTTGGAAGGAGATGCAAACGGACCGAGCCATGATGGGTGTGATTTGTGACCACTATCGCAATAGTGCTGGTGGGTCGCAAACCAATGAGGGAGCCTCCAGCTCTCCACCCACAGATGATACCTCCTCTGGCAACGCAGACCAGTCTGCTTCCGCTCAGACTGACTCTGCAAGCAGGACAGTCTCCATCCATGATGCCGTGAATTACATGACTAATCGATGGAACACTGCTGCTTCTCATATGAGCAATTGACTCATTGGGTGGTGGAATATTCTTTGCTCAGTGTATCTTTGGAGTTTGACCTGCTGGAACTACATTTGTCCCTACATTGTTTTTCTCAGCTCTGTCCTACAACTTAGTTGGGCCTGGCCTTGTCTGGTACCTACCCTCCAGGCTCTCAGCCTTGGCATCTGCCTCCCAACCATGACCAGATACACTGCCTTGATCCTCTACTATACCCTTTCACCCCTTATCCTTCTTCTGTACCAGAATCATTTCTTCGGACCACACCTTTTCCCAGACCACT
This sequence comes from Seminavis robusta, assembly GCA_903772945.1. NCBI lineage: Eukaryota > Bacillariophyta > Bacillariophyceae > Naviculales > Naviculaceae > Seminavis > Seminavis robusta. The sequence continues at coordinate 13,748 of CAICTM010001694.1, forward strand.
TGTGGGTCCTGCCCTTTTACTGTGTTCCTCTTCAGTCTCCTTGCCTACCTTTCATTGGCACAGGGGTGGTGGTTTAGCCTCATGTTGTGGCTACTCTGCCAATTTCTTTCGCAAGGACCTCCTTTTGGCCGACAAGATGTGAGATTCTGGTCCCAGTGGCCACCTGATGTCCCACTGGTTCATTATTACCAGCATTTAGTCCCCTCTGATGCTGGCTGGCGTGTTCAACTGAAGGCCAAAGTTCGGTTGAAGCGTAAGGCAAGAGCACTGCGCAAGCAAAAGGCTGCGCTCTGGAGCGAGAAGCTTGATTCCAACCTCAGGTATTTCAACTCCTTCACAGTACGCCCCAGAAACTCTGCCGATGGACGACTACTGAAGCAGTCAGTGTTGTCGAAAAGACACCACAGGCGCCAAGTCCTCCACAATCTCAAGCACAAGACAGCCAAGAAACAATTCCAACTACGGCGCTTTGTGTCATCCGTGGCTCCTTCCAAAAGACCTAGGTGGAAGAACCACAAGAAGAAGCATCGCTATGTGCACTACTACACACCGTCCTTACTCCCAAGGTACCGTGTCTATTCAAGCTGGGAAGAATATTTTGATGACTTCTGCTCTGACCAGTGGATACCTGAACCTAAGGAGATTCGACCGTCTTACAAGAAGAAGCATATGCAAGAAATGCTTGATGAATTGGATCCAATAGACTGGTTGAATGGACTGAAGTTTGTTCAAAATCGCCTGTTCCAACCTAACTGGGAGGCAATTGAACATGCTTTCACGTTGGAAGCAAATGTGCTAGAGGAGCTAGACCTCAAAGTGCATCGGCCACCAACAGGTCGTGTCAATGGAGGCGTGTACTCCATGAAGAATGACGCGAACAACAACTGGGATGTCCCCATCATCATTGACTCGGGATGTTCATTATCTTTGACCCCCTTTATGGAAGACTTCGTCACTCCGCTGCAACCAGCAACAGTGGATGACTTAGAAGGAATTGGGAACAAAGTGAAAGTTCATGGGAAAGGCTGGGTTGAGTGGCGGATTAGGGACGTTTATGGGCGGATTATCATAGTCAAGACTGAAGCCTACTATGTTCCATGCGCAAAGATCCGACTCTTCAGTCCCCAGACCTACTTCCAAGAACACAAGGGTGGCAGCTGCTTGTTAGAATGGGACAAGGTGACCCTCAATACCCCTGATGGTTCCACTGGTGAATTCCCATACAACCATGGGAGCAACCTGCCCATGATGTTTCAAGACTGGAGTGAGACAGCAGGACTGTCTTCTCACTGTCTTTTGAACATGAAGAATGGAGACTCTATAGAGCTCACTGCTCGCTTGATGGATGACAACAACATCAACCTGAGAGCTGACCAGAAAGAGCTCAGCTTGTGGCATTACCGTTTGTGTCATGTTGGCTTTGGTCTCATTCAAACTCTCATGCGGTCTATTAAGAGAGACTTTGGTGAGGAGGCTCAGCCTCCAGTGATACCCACCAAACTAGACTCTACCCGCAGCTGCACCACCCCCAAGTGTCCTGCCTGTCAGTTAGCTAAGGCTACAAGGCGGTCACCCAACAAAGTCATTGGCTCCCGCAGACCCTTGCAGGAGATGGCTATCAGGCGCAAGCACATGAAACCAGCACAGTTCATCTCGATGGACCATACCACAGTCCTATCCTTGGTCGCCGTGCCCACACCAAAGGCAAGGAGTCCGACCAGGACAAGTATGTGGTGGCACTATCTTTGTTGATCACGCCACTGGATTCATGTGGATTCATCATCAAACCTCTTTGACTGTTTGAGCAAACTCTGAAGGTAAGCATGCCTTGGAAGCCTATGCCAAGCAGTTTGGGCTACGCATCCAAGGGTACCATGCAGACAATCAACCCTTTTGCTGCTGATGAGTTTACAACGACGTCAAAGCACAAGGTCAAAGGTTGACCTTTAGTGGCGTTGGTGCCCATTTCCAAAATGGTGTCGCCGAGAGGGCACAGCAAACTGTCTTCAACAACGCCAGAGCTATGCTTATGCATTTCTTGATTCATTGGCCCCACGCCTTCATGGTGATTTGTGGCCCTTTGCTATGGAACAAGCTGTCTATCTGTGGAATCATATGCCTCGGGAGCGAAACGGATTGGCTCCAGTTGAGTTGTTTATACATGAAACTGGGGATAATGTGACCAGTCTCAGGATGAGAACTCGAGCTACTGTGCTAGCATGATCCATGGAGGACCAAGGTAGATACCAAGGCGCGACTTGCGTGCCACTTAGGAATAGCTTCCCATCTTGTAGTTGGGTCCAGCACATAGGTGGGGCACCCGAACAACCGAGCTTGTTGTATTGGTTCATAGTGGGAAGTTTAACCCCAG
>CAICTM010001695.1:0-24277 GCA_903772945.1 Seminavis robusta
CATCATGGGGAATACGAACAGGAATACTCTCACCGATGGTGTCACTGATGCTGGCAATAACAGAGACGACATCGTCCTTCTCTGCCAAAGTCGGTGCAGTCAAGGGTTGGACCTTGCCGTCGATGATACACACCGACTGGAGGGAAAACGACTGGTTGAGCCGCGCCGCATCCAGGCTCTGACCGCTGAATCCCATGGGATCAAACAGGTCCTGGAGCTTGGTGGTAACAAACTGGCGGGTAGCTTCATCAGTCAACTCTAAGATAGCCTTGGAGACGGACTTGATCTCGTGGGCCTTGCCACGAACTAGAAGGTCAGCAGACATGGCTGGGGATGGGGCTGGAAGAAGTGTTGAAGTGTCGTCGGTGGGACAATTCAATGACTCAATGAACTGTCGGTAACAATGCTTTGGGGAGCGGCAACAACTGTCAGGAACTGGATAAAGGGAGGACCAACAGCAAAAGGACCAGGCAAACAGAACTGGGGCTGGGGCTGGACAAAGCAAAGACTCACAGCAACAGGAAAGCAACTGGAAGGGAGGCAACAACTGGGAGGCAGGCAACTGGAAGGCAACAAGAGGCAGGATGCAGTGGTCCAAATCAGGGAAGGCTTGTGTGGAAGCTTTCAGGATTGGGATTATGACCTCATAGTGCTGTACTGCATAGCCTGGAATGGGAGGAACCAGGGCCACCACCACAGTAGCTCAGGCTTGTACTGTTGCTGTAGGATTGCACAGGGCTTGAACCCAATCCAAGAATACAAAAGGCTACCAGCCAGGTAGCTTTTGAACTGGGGATCCATTGCAATGAGTCAACCTCAATCTCTGACACAGGTGCCTGGTCAGGTATCATGCTGTCAGGATATCAATGCAATGTGAGGTGTGTGTGTGGTGTGGAACAGTGTTACTGATCACAAGCCACCACCTGTCTCGTCGCGCAACAAGTCATCGGTGGAAGGGAGACTTAGGGGGCGGGACAAAGACTTAGAGGGCAAAGTCAAAGACTTAGGGGCCCTCAACTCCTTTTCATGCATCGACTTCGCGAGTGGACTTTTCATGCATCGACTTAAAATATTTCGAAAGCACGGATGAAAACACGTCACGTCGATGACGTCATCGGACACTGACGTCAGTCGGATCTTGGATTTTTAAAGCGGGGGTGAAATCCAATCCGGTCAGGAGTCCAAGAGATAGGAGCCGCGAATCTTGCCAGGAGCAAAAGACTTAGGGGCCAATCCGTCGAAGATTTAGGGTCTGTGGTTGTTGTTGTTGTTGAAAATCGCGAAATCGCGAAATCACGAAGATCGACCATGGCCCTGGAGTCGGGACGCACGGCAACAACAGCGGCACTCCAAGGCCAGTTGGCCGAGGAGGAGGAGACGAAGCACCAGAAGGTGTCGCTCAAGAGGGGAGCGAAGCACCAGAAGGTGTCGCTCAAGAGGGGAGCGAAGCACCAGGTGGTGTCGCTCAAGAGGGGAGTGAAGCACCAGTTGGTGTCGCTCAAGAAGAAAGGAGACGAAGCACCAGTTGGTGTCGCTCAAGATGCCAGTTGGCAGAGCTAGAGAAGCACCAGTCGGTGACAACTCATCATAGCAGGTGTGGCTAGCGAAACACCAGGCGGTGAACGCATCATGGCCGGAGATCGATCGATCAGTCATCGGGCGTAAAGCACAACGACAAAAGAACCGATCGAATAACAAGGCTCCAGAGACCGGAACAGCATGGCTGTGACCGGCTGATAGTAGCCGTAGTAGCCATAGCAATGGCAGAACGTAGCTAGTAGCCGTAGCCGTTCGAAAGAAAGAAAAGAAAAGAAAAGGACGCCATTGTCCTCTTCGATCGATTGGTGGCTGCTAGCAATGTGGCTTGGATTGGCTCCTACCGACTGATCAGTTCCCTTGAAACCCTAACTCTATCTACGGTGACGTACCAGTCCAGGCAGGAGCAAGTGTGCTTCCACATTGCTCTGCTTAGAGTCATGGCGATAGTCCGAATCGCGGCTTTGCTAATGAAGAGAGTTTTTGCTGCGCGTGAATGGATGGGGGTTTGTGTGTCATGCTTTAGAATTTCTTTACGGAATTGATGAGGTGCGGGCACCGAAAAGATGGACCATGGCAACAGGCTGGCTGGCAACAGACCAGCGGAAGCGTCGCAGCAAGTCGATCCATTCGTCCCTCAGATAGATTTGATTTAGCGACGATCCGGTAGAGTAGACTATGCAATACTGGTAGCTTTTGTAACGAGGAGAAGGAGAGACAACGACCTGTCTTTTAGACTGTCTCAGTACAGTAGCTCTGCAGCGTTGTCTTGCTTCTCGCAGCTTGCAGTTGCAAAGGGCTGTGGCACGACAGGAGGTGAATGCTTGAAGCTTCAAGATTCGTGACGCACTGTGGAACCAACAAACGGACGTATCAATGCGAAGGATCGCATTGGATATTGACTCTGTAGACAGCCGAATAATGAGGACCAATTCGTGTAAGAATTGGAGAATCCTTCATACAAAGCGGAGAGCAGACAGACTCCCAAGCGATTCTTTCAGGCTTCGTCAATGACACCAAGTTGCCAGACAACCGCAAAAATTCAATGGCGACCATGATGCTAATGCGAACATTGGATCCTAGAGATAGAATAAATAGATAGATAGATAGCAAGCAACAGCAATCCACAACAAGATCGACCTGCATCTATCATACTCTCGCTGTCCCTCACATCACACGTGCTATCTGCTTTAGAAGGACCTCCAAGCGGGACATTATTGATCCTTTCAGCCTCTTGCTTTTCCTGTGTGATTTTTGTTCACAATTTTTTCATTCGTTCATTCCAGCCATCAGCATCGCTGTCAATCGTCCCATCCTTACCACCCTTACTATACTATACTACAATCAAGATGAAGAGCTCCCTGTTCCTACTGCTTCCCGTGGCAACAACGATTGTCAATCTCATGTTTGTCGTGGCGATTGTCACGTACTTCCCACATGCGACGGCTGCATTGGCGTCTCCACAAGACCTGTCGGCACTCGAACCGTACGACGGCTAAGCCAATCGAATCGAGCACCACCTGGCAAAAGATGATGCTGTCCTCCATGCACCCAGACTTACTTTGAAAGTGTCCGGGTGGGAGGAATCAGTCAGCCTTCCTTGGTGGATGATTGTCTCATCCGACAAAAGGACGACGAGGCCATCCACGAGAGAGTTGCCAGAACGAAGGATTCCCAAGAACCAGCTGGGAAACCGCTACATATTATGATTGAAGCAATTCAATCAATCTACTACATGCAACCTGCGTTTCAACTAACTGTACAATAATACTCTAGTCCATACTTGTTCTTTCATACATGTATGTACTCTCGTGCTAAACTAACTGCATGGCTGCTGTGCCCAGTTGTGTTTGCAGCCACCGTATTGGAATCTTCAAATGAATGAATCGAATCGAATCTGTCCATCCGCCCCAGGCACCAATGCTCCGCGACGAATCCTTGTCTAGCTAGCTAGCGAGAGTGCGCTGCGATTGGTTTCTGCAGTGGTTCGGAGGTGCTGGGATTATCGAGTCAATGGCTGGGGGCGGAAAGCAAGGGACGCAGTCCTCGATGATGTATGCAAGTCTCTCTCCGTTGCTTCCTTCCTTACTTCCTTACTTACCATGATGGTGAGCGACGAAAGGAAAGAAGATTCAAATACGCGTCGGTACCCGTACATGCAGTCGACTGCTGGGAGAGTCAGACCCAGCAGAGCTCCCGGCAGCTCGATTGCTTGCACGTCGCTCTTCTACGGTACGTACCAAAAGGGTCAACTTTTAAGAAGATGCCAGGAACGAGGAGAGGCAGCTAATTCAACGGATTAAAAGTCAAGGGATCGGGACTTCTGCTGGCCGGCTGGCCTAGTGGTAGTAGCTGGCTAGTAGAGAGAAGTGGCTTGATTCATTTTGTGAGAGCAGACCATCAGTGCATGGCTGGTTGGTTATCAGCAGCCAGTTTTCAACGCAAGTAATCATAGTATCAAGTGGTGGCTGGTAGCTAATGAGCACTTTCATCATCCGCCAGCCATGATGGCCCAGTGCGGATACTGTATTGAAGAGGACAGCAACACCCAGCCGTGGAAACCGTCCAGGCCAACCTGCAGGAGCTTCCTTGAGGTCGCTCAGCACAACATGTACCTCTAGACAGCCAGCCAGCCACCCACCAAAGAAACAACTGTGGTGCAATGCATCATAGCACAGAAAATGCCAAGTTTGGCACGCAGCGCCAAGTTTTGCACAAGCTCCCAGGAGAGGAGGAGGGGGGAGAGCTACCACAGAACATCAGCCAAAGCAGGGTGTCAACCAGTAGAAGACAAGATCCGCCACTAGCGCCGTACACACAGAGGTCATGCAGGGATCATGCTAGCATTTGTAGTTTACTTTTAGTTGTTGCTAGTAGTTGTTACATAGTGTATTGCATAGTGTAATGCAAGCAGCATGGCCATGGCGGATTTGTTTTTTGCTTGTTGTAGCTCATGCTGGATCTGCCAAATGTGCAAAACTAAACCACCCAATTTTCAGTACTGTTCTACAGAGCAGTGCCGATTTTCTAGCCAGAATGGAAAATGCATGACATTAAATAATAGGTTTACCTTTTGCAGCCAGTGAACATATACCGATTCAGTTCACTGAACCCCATCCAAACTTTAACCCCAAAGAACGGATTTTGAATCCAATCCCTTTTACAGCATGACTCAACTCTTTGTGTTAGACTGCGGATCAGGTAATAAAATGCATCACCAACACACCACCACAACAGCCACAGCAACAATGGATGGGCAGCAAGCATCTTGGAGAAGGGGTGGAGCAATCCCTGATCGAGATAGTGTTCTCAAAGCTGCAATCAAGCTATGGGACAAATTCATGGAATTGAAATACGACAATATTGGTGCAGCTGACTTGGCAGGAGACAACTCGCTTGTTCTTCTAACTGAGTTATGTACCCAGTGGGGAGAGAATCCACCGATGAAGCCTAATGGTCAGCCTTACGCTCTTTCGGGTTTGACCAAGTATATACGAACCATTTTCCATGATCTCAAGAAGACTTTTGGCAATAACGATGCCATCAGAAATGGCCCAGAGCTGTTCACTACCGAGGAGGTCAATCAGCTAGTCAAAATGCTGGAAGGAAATCATGGTAGAACTCTGATGATTGGCAGCAGAGAATCGGACGTATTCAAAGAATCATTTCCTATTCCTAGGCAGCACAGTGCAAGAACCAGGACACTACCTTTCAATGATTTTCCGAACAACAATTTGAGAGATATGTCAAGATCTGTGGAGCTGTTCTCGATGGCTCAAAGGTTGTTTACCAGGGGAGAATTCACTAAGCTTTGTAAGCTTCTATTTACCTTCAACGGCATAGGCAGAGGAGGAGAAGTGAAATTCCTGTCATATGACAAGATGTTCATGTGTTTTCATTTCAACGTTCTATTTATGCAGTGGGGAGGAAGGAACTCAAAACCAATCCTTCTGGTTTTTGCATGGATTTCCAATACCCCGAGCTCTGTATTTTCTTCCAACTGGGTTGTTTTTGGTCAGTTGACAATGGCCTCTCGAGGAATCGAAATGATATGGTTGACCCTAACTCTCCTCGATACAGGACGGCAAAGTTTGTATTCCCCGATCTACATGAGATTGCTGATGACAGTGTCGCTAGGCAAATGACCACTCTGATTAGAACATTGGTGCCCGAGCAGCTGAAGAAATTTTATTCGGTGAAGTCACTGCGAACTGGTGCCATGTCTTTGCTTCAATGGAACAGCTCGGTACTCCTACAAGAAGGCATTGCTCTTGGTGGATGGAAAACTGGAGCCAACAGCGATTGGTATGTTTGGATTTACTTGGTTGCTATTGTCCCAGCTGTTTTGGCATTAGCTGGGTACCCACAGCCGAGAATCATTCCAACTCTACCAGATATTGAACTCTTATATCAAGATCCAGACCCTAACATGGTATTCAGTGCAGTGAAGCTTCCTGATTTTATCAACAGCTTATTTGTCATATCCCTCCCAGAGTTTCAAGGTCCCAATGGTCGATTACGGAACCTACTGTTGGTGGTCGTAGCAGTGATGATTAAGAACTTCCGACACTGCGAGAGGAAATATGGAAATGGGCATCCCTATGTTGTTAAAATGATTGGGGCTACTATCTCCTCTGGCTTGGCAGTTGGCAATGCCGATGCTAGTGTCAAGCTCAAACACTGGTCCCGCAAAATTACTATGGAACTCACGAGAGCTGTGCCTGTCATGCTCGATACCAATGACAATGGATTAGTTGCCAATGCCGATGGATCTGTGGTTGCTCCGGGTATTAAGCAAGAGCTTACCATGATAAATCACAATTTGGGAGAGCTGTTACGGGAAAGAAATGCCATGCAACAGCAGCTCGAAGCAAATAAGCAGGAGATCCAGTCACTCAAAGCAGATATGCAGAACGTCAAATCGGGCCAATACAGAACTGCAGGAAACCAGGAAGAAATGATAACGTCAGTGAGAGCAATTTCACAATCACTGGCCCAACTACTGTTACAACCGCAGAGACAACAGGCCAACCCACCTCCCAGGCAAGAGCCACCACAGGTACGACAGCCTGCACAAGTTGTGCCACCACGTGCGTTACCACCCCCACCAGTGGCCCCACCTCTTCCACCTCCAGTGGCGCTACTACAACCACCACCTCCTGCACCCCTAGTACACAACACTCTTTATTCCAGGCTCCAACGCACCAGAGCTACAGACCCAGGTTCAAATGGAAGAGGGAAAACCAAGACGAAGAGTACTGTCAAATTCGTGATGATAGATTTGTATGACTCGAACCATTTTAGAAGTCTTGGTCAAACCAATCCACACCTGGATTCCCTATGGTCGCATGTAAGAGAGGTATCTTGACAGCATAAATTTCTAGACCAAGAACAACAATGCTAGTAGATGTTTAGCTAGTCTCGCCACGTGAAGAATCTTGCTCTAGAAGCAGACACTTCTTCTCTGATGGGTCAGTAGAAAACATGAATTCGACGGCACTCAGAATCAGTCCCTGCCACCCATTTATGGCTGCACGTGCTTCCAACCATAGAAAATATACCATTTGTTGGTTCCATGCTTCAATTGAAACATGGGTCTGGGCTTCCTCAGAACCAGATGTTTTTTTGCATCTTCCAGGACATCGGCAAGGCTGACAATGTTCAATGTGGCTGTGGTATGGTGCACACTATAGTAGCGTGGGGCTGTTTGGATTTTCTTTTGTTTGATGCCCACGACAATGAAGCTGTGAAGGTCTCCTACAGGTTCCAACTTGTCAAATGTTGAGGGTGGGAACTCGAAATAGTGGGGATCACCTTTGTCATTTTTGCCTATCCTTGGACTGTACTGGTGGGGTATGTAGTAGTCTCCCTTGTACGAAACCACGGATGAATGAAACTTGGGGAAGAGTCGTATTCTCAAGTGGAACGTATTGCCAGGTTCTATAAAAATAAAGTTGGGAGTGGCTCCTCTGAAAGTATCGGCGTGCTCTCCTGTCTGGGCTCCCACCACAAGATTAACTCTCATATAATCCTGGGTAGCATTGCTGATTTGAGAGCTTGGATGTGACAGATAAATTGCTCGTTGAATATTCAACAAGAACTGAAGATGCTGCCTTGAAAATTGACACATCTTGTACCCATAGTAGACCTCAGAATGCTCATTCTCGTACCGAAGGCCAAGACTTTGTGTACCCAATTTCATACTACTGGCAGAATTTACTGGGAATTGGAGATTGTTTCTGTGGGCACCGTAATCAGCATTTGGATCCACATATCCTGCGCTGGGATCTAACATGCACAACAATTTTTCATGGTCCAGTCTATTGCGAGGATAATCCTGACAGATCAGTAGATTCAGCTTTTCAATTTCCAGTTTAATTTTAGCTCTTGACTGCTGCTTACGGGAGACAACGGTGAGAGTGCTAGCCATTCCTGCTGACAGAGTCAATGCTGATGCCAGTGCTTGGACACCTGCCGATGACGATGCTGCTGTTGGGATGAGAGATGAAGAAATGATGCTGTTGTTGCTGTTGTTGTTGCTGTTGTTGTTGCTGTTGTTGTTGTGATGCTGTCTTCTGTGGCCGTGCAGTTTTCACAGATCCGCAGTCCTGTTCTGCAAAACTCCATTGCTGAACACCCTGCATTCATAGGGTTAATCCATACTTCTGCAAAACTTGTACGTCCTGAGCCAGAAAAGCACAATGATGTTCCGGAACAGTTCCCGAGAATCGATTTCCATTTTGTCTCCATCCTGGAAAGTTGAAAAAAGACTCCCTAGGATTTCGAGACCCCGTGGCCAGGGGATCCCTAAGTAATTAATTTAGCCCTAAGTACCATAGTCATAGCAAGGCGAACCCTCCAGATTACCAACACGCTGAAATGAGGCGCCATCGAATACCAGATCTGGTATGGCCGGCTTGTCAGGTTGTCAGCGGCAAGCAGCGAACCAACCTCCCACCATTCCTGTAGCGTTCCTCAATCGTGTTAAATCCAAAACGCCCCTATTTTAGCGGCAGATTTAGGGGCAGATTACCTTAGGGGCGGGTTTGGAAAACGCCCCTATTTTTTAGGGGCAGTTTCTGGAATCTGCCCCTAGCGCAGATTTAGGGGCAGATTACCTTAGAGCCGGTTTGGAAACGCCCCTATTTTTTAGGGGCAGTTTCTGGAATCTGCCCCTAAAATAGGAGCGTTTTTGCCATTTAGGGGCGGGTTGGAATCTGCCCCTATTCGTTGTGAGATTTAGGGGCGGATTCCCGAAAACGCCCCTATTTTAGAGGCAGATTTAAGACACTTGCAGGACTGAGGAACGCTCCTGGAACTTCCCTCGCAAAAACGGTTTTGGTCAGTCTTGTCTAAAGTATTTAATGTCAGTCGTGTTTTGGTCATCGTGACACGTGGTGATGAAAATTGACACGTGGACCTGTCCCGGTTAGGTCTAATCACGGATTCATCACTTTCATCACGATTTCATCACGATTCATCACATCCATCAACCCTCAGCACGGATTCATCATTTTCATCACGACTCAAAATGGGACTGGCTCTGAGACTTCATCAAATCCATCACATTCAGCACTTCCAACACAAAGCCAGCTTGTACCGGCACAGCTACAAGCAAAGTGACAGAGACCAACAACAACAACAACAACAGGAGCACCATGTCCAGCACTGCCAAGAAAGAGAAATGGAGGAATGGCGAAGCAAAGCGGATCCTGAGAATGCATATTCTTGCCGGGTCGATCAATGAAGGGACTGATCTCGATGATCTGCATGGCCGGCACCCCGAATACTTGAAGTGGCCCATTGCTCAATTCAAACGCAATACAAAAGCATTGCTGAAGTCGTGCAAAGACAAACCTAACAAAGCGCTCGAGAAATGGGGCAAGAGTGAAGCAAAGGCGCTTCTGAAAAATGACATCCTCGATGGGACAGTGACCCAAGAAAGCGACGCACGAGAAGTGCACAATAGCCGGATTGAATATAAGCAATATCCTTTCGACAACTTCAAGACAAACATGGGCAATTTGATTGAGTTGGTCCATAAGGAGTATGATCGAATGCGTACAGATTGTGAAGCATATGGGCACGATATGGCCATCGTCGCAGACCTCCACAGCAACAACCCACCTATTCCAACTCCTTGGCACAAATCTGCGGCCAAGAAATTGCTAGAAAAAGATATTGAGGAGGACAAACACCTCTTGCCAAATGGAGACAAACTCATGCCGATTGTTTTATACAAATCGAGAGTCGAGTATAGGGAGTTCAAACTCAAGAAATTCCGCGGGCATTTGTATCAATATTTGGATAAGCGAGAAAAGGCAAAGAATGCCCACCGCTACAACAAGAAGAAAACAAGAGGAAAAGCCCCGGCTACTATTGTCCATAATGCTCCTACCCGGACCAACAATGAAAGCTAAATTGTTTAGTAAGCCGATTTCTATTATTTATTTTCCTTAGTAGTCGTCTGCTGTGAGGTTATCTCCTTCATCCAGAGCAGCCTGCATTTCGGATTCGATTCGTTCGAGGTCGTTAATGAAGTCATCAGTTTCTGTTTTTTCTTGCTGAAGGGCTTGCTGGCGAAGAGCTGCATCGTTTGCTTCGTTGTCGTCGCCATTCTGAGCGGCCATGGCAGCAAGTTGCGAGTCTTCATTGTGTTCGGACACCCGCTGCATCATTTGTCTCTTCGCAAGTCGCTTCCGCTGAAGCAGCAACTCTTTCTTCTTGTCGGAACGTTCAGACCGACCAGCAAAACGGCTCTGACGTCGTTCGGTTGTGTTTGTTGTTGCTTTGAATGCAGTTTTTCGGACTTCCTGCTGCTTACCCATGGCGACAGAAAATACGTTGAACTGAGCATCAGGTGGAAAGTCTGCCAGAAAATTGCCTGTAGGAGGACCATTCGGTTGAGAAACAGCCAAGTTGGCTGCAGGAGCGGCTGCAGGAGGACCATTCGGTTGAGAAACAACCAAGTTGGATGCAGGAGCAGCGGCAGGAGGACCATTTGGTTGAGAAACAACCAAGCCGGAGGAAGATAATACCGGGTTCGGAGACACCAGAACTAGAGCATTCTTGGACGGTTTTGGTTTCGTAGGAGCGATGATGAGTTTCCCTTGTGGCGCTGGAAGAGGAGCCTTGATTGGTGTCGGCATTGGAGATGGAAGCTGAGTAACCGGTTTGGGAATGGCCGGAGCTGGAGCTGGAGCACTAACAGAAAACAGAGCACGGGAGGCGCTAAAGGTTGCTTTTGCTCGTGTGGTTGATGCAATCATGCACGATCCTATCAAATCACACAGAAGAAAATTGATCATTAGAGGAGAGTACACAACTAGCCTACCTGAACATTGCTTGTACATGCCACCACTCAATCCTCCCCTTTGCCTTCTTCCATTTGCATTTCCGTTCCCGTTTCATTCAAACGCATACCTTGGAAAGCGGTCTCGATGCCATCATTGGCTTCATCATTGACTCTGAGATGCTGCGGAGCCGTAGCAGGAACGACCCGTACCTCCCACCACCCAGGATAAAACATTTGATTCATCTTGGCCTTAGCCAACCCGACCTCCGTCTCCAATGGATATTCGCGGAGGCGAAGCTTCGCCTTTTGATCATGTGTTGGGATAGGAGGAACAGCATTGACAAAATCAGTTGAAATGATCACTTCTTCTGGCATAAGAAACAAAACAGTTTGGACAAGCCGAGTTGGGTCCCCAAGCACAGCATTGGCGAAGGTAGCCAACTTGTTTTTGGTGCGTTCGCATGGAGTCTGCTCTAAGTCACTCAGTCCTTCATGATTGTGGAGCAAGAAATGCGGAACCTTTGGACCAGTAACAAGAAAACCTTTGCCATTCAAAACAATGTTGCCCGTGTAGTTGTCGTAGTCTCGGAGATCAACAAGGCACTTCAGAGTGATTCGAATTTTGTCAGCTACAACAGTGCCAGTTTGGTCGGTGATGGAAAGGCATTCATCAACCCGATGAACAAGAAACTCGCTCCCGTTTTCTTCCGGATAATGCAAATCGACATCAATGGTCTCGTCGACCGCATCCATTGCCTCAGATTTATTTTTGAAAATGTTTTCACGTTGGACAGCAGCAGCTTGTTTGAAGCCGCTGTGAGGGCTGTGAAACAGCTTCGAAGGTGTTCCTTTCTTGGGAGCCATTTTGTTTACAGTTTTCTTGCGTTTGATGGGAGTGGAAAAAGACCAAGACGACGACGGAACTTCTTCTGGCAGTGGTTGTGGCGCTGGTGACTGCGTTTCTTCCTCTTCAATGATGGGCTCTTGCTCTGGTGGTGGAGTCTTGGTTGTTGCTTTGTTCGAGGATGATGACCGAGTGTTTGGTTTGCTTCCCCAAGTCGCAACAAGCTTCGATGGGCTGTCGTCCTCGGGATCCAAATCCAATTCGTTCTTGCCGATCTCGTTGGCTTCACCAAACAGCTTCCAATACTTCTTTGGGTTCTCCTTCTTGAGGCGCTTTAGATAGTGGAAGCGGTTGCGAACCGCCTGCAACAAGTCTCCTTGATACTTTGTGTCAAGTTTTACTACTTCCTCGCAACTATACTCGGGGTGAGCTTCAATATCACGCAGAAGCTTCCGCTTTGTTTTCCCGTCCAGTTGTGTCATGGTCAGAGTTTTGCACTCCAATGGTTGTGGAGAGAGCAGAACGGTGCAAGCAGGTGCGCAAGCCAATGACGGAGTATAACATATATTAAGAGCATTTAAGCTAATTTATTCAAAAAGAGCCAGACGGGTGTGATGTCGGCTGGTGTCAAATTTCTTTGGAATGCTTCGTGCGATCCATGCATGGGAGGAAGAGGAAAAAGATCCGATCTTTCTCACAAATAATGCAAAAAAGTCGACCATGGCCGAGGATGCCAAAGAAGCCGAGACAGCCGAGGAGATTGCTGCTCTTACAGCAGACGATTTTTTTGCTTTGGCATTTCGAATTTTTGGCAACCAGAGATGGGAGAAGAGGAAGAGAGAAACCAACGAGAACGATTTCAAAGATGCTTTTGGTGTTATCCCCGAGACATGCGTCAAGATTTGGGAGGCGCTTCGTACGCACCAGAATCCAGCTTTTCGGCTTCAATCCAAGAGAAATGACAAACCTGTTGGGCTGCTGTTTATCCTCCGGTTTCTTTGGAGGTATCCCACTGCCCTCGACCTTGGCAGATTTTTCAAAGTCAAGAGCGAAAATACGGTCAAAAAGTACATCGATATTTGGCTGCCGAGGATCCATTCATTGCTGAAACCAAAGCTTGGAAGCTTTGCTGATCATCAAGATGGATTGATTTTTGTCTTCACCGTTGATGGAACCCACTGCCGAATTGAAGAGCCTCGCCCATTTTCCACAGATTGGTCAAGTCACAAATTCGGAGGCAAAGCAGCCGTCAACTATGAGCTAGCAATCTGCATT
The DNA here is from genome assembly GCA_903772945.1 of Seminavis robusta. Lineage (NCBI taxonomy): Eukaryota > Bacillariophyta > Bacillariophyceae > Naviculales > Naviculaceae > Seminavis > Seminavis robusta. The sequence goes on from CAICTM010001695.1 coordinate 12,951, forward strand.
CACAAACCACAATTAGCTTGGGTTTATGGCCCTACGAAACCAGGAAAGTACAACGATGTTTCGGTCTTTCGATTGAAGCTCAAGGAGAAAATGGAAGCTGAATTGCCAGGTTGCCGAATCATTGGAGACAAGGGATACAAGGGCGAGCCAGATTTGATCAGCTTGCGCAACGAATTCGATCCCGAAGAAATTGCCGAGTTCAAGGATAGAGCTTCGGCTCGGCACGAGAGCTTTAACCAAAAGCTCAAGTGCTTCAAGATTCTATCCGTGCCTTTCCGGCATGGTGTCGCCAATCACAAGATGGCTTTTGAAGCCGTTTGTGTGGTGGTGATGTTTCAGATAGAGTGCGGTGGTGCATCTCTATTTGATGCATACCTCTAACTAGCTAGTTCTTGTTGTCATTGCCTCTTGTTGTGGCTGATGTAGTCGTAGCGTCGAGTTGGTTCGTAGTGGTTTGTAGTTCGAAGTGCCGAACGCTGCAGACAGCTCTGCTGGTTGCATCCGGGTGTCAGTGATGTGTCAAATGGTCAGAAACGTACTGAAATAGACTACAATATCATTACTTTCATCACATTCATCACATTCATCACTTTCATCACGATTTCATCACGATTCATCACATCCACCAACCCTCAGCACGCATTCATCACGGTTTCATCACTTTCATCACGACTCAAAACGGGACTGTTTCGAGTCGTGATGAATTCAGACCGGGGTCGTGACGTCACGACGCGATTCAACAGAATAAGCATGACTGACCCAAAATCGTTTTTGAGGGAAGTTCCTGTATCGTTTCCTTGCGAAGCAGTGCATGCATTCCAAAGCAATGCGACAAGCCCATTATTATAAGAAGCAAAATGTCAACATTTAATGAGACAAGCGCTGGTGCAGAAAGTGGGGGGCTCTTGGTGATGGAAGAGAGCCAGGTTTCGCAGGGAGACTTGGTATTACAAGACGCTGACTTTCCTGATGGCTACGTTCACATGGCTCACCCTGACGACTACAAGCCTATCGAGAGTCCGTTACCAAAAACGTGCCTGTTGCACCAGAAGATTGGGCACTGGCGACTCATCTTGCGCATTTCTTTCCTCTTGGCGAATGGGAAGTATCTTCCCATAAGCTTTATATGTGATACTGGTGTACCATACGATTTTTACTTTTCCGAACTTGCTGTTGAAAAGCTCACGGCTGGTGGGCGTGTGAAAGAAGATGACATTGGAAATGCCTATCTCGACAATATTGTTGGACGGAAGGCTGCTGTCCGTGAAACGCCTTACACCCACAAACCTGGAAACATACTGGGGCTAAGAATGATGCTGAAATTAGGATGCAAGTTGACCGAGAGCGGATTTGAATTCACTGAATCCTTTGAGTACTTTTAATAAAAATTCTGCTCTGGTCAGGAGTTTTCGCCATATAAATTGGAACATACATTTGAGTGGTTATTTATGAAGCAAGAAGCTGTACTGTTGATGTTGTTGCTTTGCAGCTTCAGTACAAGAATCGCCGGGAATTTGTTGCTGAAGCCAATGCCTTGCAAACAAGCGGAGCTGAAAGAGGTTCTTGCCATGCTACTGTTCAACGAGGGCTGTCCTGGGTACCGTAGCTAGACAAACTTCATACTAGAAGGGGAATATTTTGCTAGAGTCATAATAAGGAATGGTGGTATCCCATTACGTTTTGCTTAGTTAGAACAACTTGATCGACGAATCCGAAAAGGAACTGATACGACGGCACCGTACGCTCAATCATCAGTCTGCGAGCCGACGACGTTTCGGCAAAGACGATTTGCTCACGCTGCGATGACTATGGTTGCGAACAACTAACTAACTATTCGTAGATTGTGTTACAGTACAGAAACTGTTTTTCTGGGTTGGGCGGAGAACTCCAGTTCGCAGTGGTGGCCAGCTCGTTCGTTTGTTCGTTCGTTTGTTCGTTCGGGCTGCCCTTACAGGGAGGCAACACGGGAGCAAGCAGCAAGTTGAGGTTGCACAGTGTGTATGCCGTCGTTGTTTGATTTGGCGACATTGTGTCGACGGCCACCGGTATCAACATATACTTGCATCCAGTTTGGAGTCACTCATGCGTGGCAAGCATGGACTGTATCTGATGCTGCCTGCCTGATGCTCTGCCTCGGTGAGGGTATTTTTGTTGTTGTGCTGTACTAGCTACCGTATTGCTTCCTTCCTTCATTCCTCTGTTACGGTACCACCAGCGGTTGGACGAGATATTCCCGTGGCACCGATTGGCGGACGGCCATTCTCAAGACAAATCCGGGTCCACAATTGCGAATGGTAGCATCTTGAACAACAAGCACACTGGACGCCCTGCGAAATGCTTTGTGACAGGGCAATCCGGCAAAGAGACTTTGGACCGGTTTGAGGGCATTGCCAATGAGTCGGGACGATATCTTGTCCTTATTATTAGTGCCAGCAGCACGGTCATGATGAGATTGTTGTGTGGTAGTGGGTGCTGTATTCTCATCATCGTCATTGTCGTCTTGCATCAGGCTGGTGAGAATGGTGGTCCCATACAATACTTGACACACTGGACAAAACGGGGCAGTAAAGTGGATGACGGGGGCAGGATATCGTAGTGTCTTGCAACTGTTGTTATCACAACATCGTCGAGGATACGTTCGTTCCAGGTAGAGACAGTACTGTTCGAGCACATCCGCTCGATTGTGACACGGATTGGATGGGGCTCCATAAAAGTATCGATCGACATCTCCAAAAAGTGCCACATTGTCCAATGCCGCTCGTCCCATCATGACTCCTCGCAGATTGGGTGGTGCCACCGGGAGTGGTGCGGTCAAAGCGTCTTCCTGACATGTCGTGTCATGATGACTGCATGTGTTGGTGTATCCATACGCCAACTCCTTGGCTTGCTCTAGAGTGGCAATCCCTCCATTGAGCCAAAAGTGACAGTTGGGAAATTGATGACAGAGTCGAAAGACTCGTTGGTAATTGAGTGGTGGTTTGGTTCGATTCTGACGGGCATTCAAGCCTTGCAAGTAGACTTTGCGGGCATGAAGAATAAAGCGAGTACAACCACCCCGTTCCACCAACAGTCCAATCAAGTTGGCCACAAACTCCCAATCATCTTGGTCGTCCACTCCAATTCTCATCTTGATGGATACATCTATATCAAGATGATGAGCAAGAGCAGCAGATTGCATGGCCGCCACAATATCGGCCATTCGAGTCGGTGATTTCATCAAGGCGGCTCCAAATTGATTCTTTTCCGCAACCGTCGAAGAAGGACATTCGCAATTCAAATTGATTTCTTTAATATACAGATAGTAGTGCTCGTGTTGTAGTAATATGGCCACACATTGCGCCGCACGTTCTGGGGAATTGCTGCCAATTTGCACAATGACATTTCGATTACTGTTATTGTCGTCGTCTTGTAATAACAAGTCGTCTCGTTTGGCAGCACTGGTATGCAAGAGCGTATTGTCAGCCAACATTTCCGTCCACAGAACAAGACGCCGACTCAAAATCCGCAACAAGGCTCGAAACTCCCGGTTCGAGTAATTCACCATGGGAGCCACGTGGAGTTCTTTAGTAGAGTGGCATGATCTTGTACCGTCATCACTGGAGTGGTCAAATAGTATTGTCATTGTCTTCTTCTTCTTCTTCTTCTTGTGTCATGGCTGGTCTCTCCTCATGTTGTTGGCTCTTTCTTTCTTTGCGGGTGCTTGCTAGCTTGGCTGTCCGCCTTTCGGTGGAAAGTAGATAATAAGCCAGTGAAAGCTGCCAAAAACTCGTTCCGGTCTTTGTTTCTTTCCTTTGAAAGGACTGGAAATCAGGGTTCGCCAACCTGAAAATAGATTTGAGGAAAAGGTTACTAACCCAAATTCCTTCTGGCGTTTTATGCTCGGCCAAAGCAGCCTCCTTCGGACAAAAATATTCACGCAGCATGCCCAAGAAAGGCATTTGCTCCGTTATGCAATATATAGAACTACCCTACTGTAACCTAAACAGATCCATCTGCTCCAACCAAAACGTGAACGGTGATTTCAGAGAAGGCCTCCCCAGCTACCAAAGAATACAACACTGTTTGGTTGCTAGCTGTCAGAGAGGTCCATCCAGAGAACATACTGTTACCCCATCTGTCTAATACAATCAATCTGTAGCTATTATTGGGGCCAACTGAGAAGAGTGAGGAGTATAGATAATCCTCAATACCCAGTGGACCACCTGATTCCTGAGTGTCCCAAATATCAGTCGCATTGGTTTCCTGCTTCCAAACCCATGATATGTCCGCTGGCCAATTATCACTTTGGATATTGAGCATTGTGCATGCTTGGCAATCGGATGGCAACACGTCAACAGCTCTGGCTACTGGAATCAGCTAGATGCAGATTATGGATGAATGCAGCCAAAAGTACTGCAAATCTGTGCGTAACGCAACACCTTTTAAAAAAACAGTTAGATGCAGATTATAGATGAATGCAGTACTTTAGATGTAGATCATAGATGAATGCAGCAGAAAATACTGCAAACTTGTGTGCATAGAGAGTGCAACATGGAATCATGATGCCGTAGAACTGGTGATATCAAATGAACTGTCGGCTCTGACTGTGATGATGCCGATGGTGATTTCTCTGAAATCACTGTCACTGTCACTGGTTTAAAACAAAATCATCTGTGCTGACATAGGAGTACAATACCGTCTTGTTGTTTTCTGCTGTCCAAGGTATCCATCCACGGACATAGAAACCATCGCCATAAATATCAGATACAACCACTCTGTAGCTGTTGTTGGGGCTGACTGAGAAGATCGAGGAGTAAAGATGGAGATGAGATGCCAGTGGACCACCTGACTTTACAGTGTCCCAAACACCTGTCCCATTCGTTTCTTGCTGCCAAGTCCATGCTGTTTCTTGTGGTTCTTTATCGGTATAGATATTGAGCATGTCATCTGCACTTGTGGTGGGAAACCATCCAGGCCAATCTGGTGGAGCTTCTTTGAGGTCAGCACAGGTAGAAACGGGGGAGTTTCATTTTGGAAACAATCACACCATAAAAAAGAACATAGATGCTCTGGTACAGTTCCTGAGAACTGATTCCCATATACTCACAATGCCATAGATGCATCCAGCTGGCTGGGCAGTGTTCCTGTCAGGTGATTATTCTGAAGAGCCAGGGATGTCAGCCAATGATGTCATCATGCCAATTTCAGTTGGGATCTGGCCAGATAGCTGATTTTCTGACAGAGCCGAAGATGTCAAAGATGTCATCATGCCAATATCAGTTGGGATTCTGGCAGTGAACTGATTTTCTGATAGGTAGAGCTGTGTTTTAAAATGAAGTGAAGTCAGGAAGCTCAGAAGGCAGTGGACCGATCAACTCATTATTTTCAAGCCAAAGCCTCCGCAATGAGGTCAGGAGCCCAAGCTCCGAAGGAACTGGACCGGTCAACTGATTCTCAGAAAGCAAAAGCCAATCTAATGAGGTCAGGGTCCCAAGCTCAGAAGGAATTTGACCGGACAACTGATTCTCATTTATAAAAAGGTACACCAATGAGGTCAGAAGCCCAAGCTCGGAAGGAATTTGACCCGACAACTGATTCCCCGAAAGTACAGCAGCTTCCAATGAAGATAAGAGCCCAAGTTCGGAAGGAATTGGACTGGCTGGCGGTTAAATCAATGCCATTATTTCCTAACACAAAGTTGGACAGGGAAGTCATGAGGCCAATCTCGGGAGGAAGAACAATGTTGAGACCAGAAAGCTGGAGGGATTCAAGTTCAAGAAAGGTGTATTGCCCATGTTCATTGCATGGTGATCCGTCGTCCCTTTCGTCCCTTCCCCACTCAGAAAAATCTCCAGAGAAGGCGAAGTATCCAAATCGAGTGGAGAACCAGTCACACTCTTCGACAGTGTCATCGATCCATCCATGGCTCCTTATCAATGGGTTCCATCTATCTCCTTCGAAGGCATAGAAGAAGGTAGCAAGAGCAAACAATTGTGTCTTTCTCCATTCAGGCAAGTTTGTGATGTGCTGGTGATTGGCTCACCACTGCCATGCTTGCCCGGAGGGGTTGAACTGCCATTGTTGATGCTTCCCAAAGTCGTATCAGGAAGATTGTCCAACAGCACATCTAGAACTCAAGTTGGAGCAGAGGATGGTACTCCGGAAGGAGTCATGGATCCGTAAACTGTCGGAGCCTCAGTTGACTCAAGGATAACCACATCCAGATCCTTGTTCTTTTGGGTTCGCACCATTAATCCCACAACAATGGCAGTAACCAGCAACAAACAAAGAACTGCTGCAAGGAAATCCCCATCCAAAACAGCGTCAATACAACAATGATGTCAGATGGTTTTCAATGCAAGATCTATGTCATTGTTGTGGCGAATACAGTGGCAGTTTCCGTGTTCAAATACTTTGGTATCAATGGTTTCCGTTGCTACTTTGCAGCCAAGAGATTGGCCGCGGAGGAAGAAGATACGAAGTCCACGCAGCCAGTGGTGTTTCCTCTCGCTAACTGTCAGAATAGAACTTGGTGGTGGTGGTGGTGTGAAACGGCACAAGCTCTTGCTTCTCCTCCCTCTCGCAGCCAGCATCAGCAGCCCAAATCAAGCAAACGTTTGACTTCCCTTACACTTTGATACCTTTTAAAAGTTCATATTAGTTAATGCATGTATTAGTACGCAGGCCTTGTAATGTACTAGCCAATTGTGACGGTAGCTACGGTACAAGGGTCCAGGAGAAATTCAAATAGTCCAACAACCTGTCTGTGTCACCCCTGGCCCACTCCTGGACCAACGCCCAGACTTACTCGGAACGCGGCCCACTACCGGTGGTAGAGCTGGACCTAAGCTAGATCTACCGCAATCGAGGCCGACCACCAGGATTTGGCACCTTAAAAGAATTGTGTCCTCAAAGCACCCCTCCATAGTTAGATGTTGATGCTGTTTTCTGGCTGCTCAAGATGACTGCAGCATAATTTAAAAAATGCATCTAGCTAGTTGCTCAACTATAGAAAAATGTAACATATAGTCACTAAGTTGTAGAATTTGTGATATCAAAAGATCCATCTGCTCCAACCAAAACGCCAATGGTGATTTCAGAGAAGGCCTCCCTGCTACCAAAGAATACAACACTGTTCGGTTGGTGGCTGTCAGAGTAATCCATCCTGGATGCCAGAAGCCATCACCATAACTGTCAGACACGACCAGTCTGTAGGCTGTGTCGGTGTTCACTGGGAAGATATAATAGGAGTAAAGATATTCTTTGAAGTCCAGTGGACCACCTGATTCCAAACACCAGTAACATTGGTTTCCTTCTGTCAAACCCATGATGTTTCATCTGGAAGCCATCAGTTTGGATGTTGAGCAGGACATCAGCACCTTTGGTTGGAAACCGACCAGGCCAATCCGGTGTAGCTTCTTGGAGGTCAGCACAGGTGGAAACAGGGGGAGTTAAATTTAGGGAACAATCACACCATAAAAATGAACAAAGATGCCCTGGGACAGTTCCTGAGAAACGATTCCCATACAGCGTCAATCCCATAGATTCATTCAGTTGGCTGGGCAGTATTCCTGTCAGGTTATGGCTGTGAAGAGCCAGGGATGTCAGTGATGCCATCATGCCAATTTCAGTTGGGATTCTGCCCATGAACTGATTGTCATAGAGGTCAAGCTCTCTCAATGAGGTCAGGAGCCCTAGCTCAGAAGGCAGTGGGCCAGTCAACCAATTTTCGCTCAAATCCAGGCGTTTCAAAGCTGCCAAAAGGTAAAGCTCGGAAGAAATGGGACCAGACAACTGATTGTCACTAAGGTAGAGGCGCTCCAATGATGTCAGGAGCCCAATCTCTGAGGGAATTCTTGAACCGGATAACTGATTGTCATAAAGGTAGAGGCGATCCAATGAGGTCAGGAGCCCAAGCTCAGAAGAAATTGGACCAGACAGCTGGTTGTCATAAAGGTAGACCCGATAACTGATTGTCATAAAGGTAGAGGCGCTCCAATGAGGGTCAGGAACCCAAGCTCTGAAGGAACTGGACCGGACACCTGATTGTCATAAAGATAGAGGCGCTCCAATGAGGTCAGGAGCCCAATCTCTGAAGGAATTGGACCGGCCAATTGATTGCCTCCCAGGAAGGCCAGGAAGAGGTTATCCAATGAGGTCAGAGCCCAAGCTCTGAAGGAATGGACCGAAACTGATTGTTCTAAGGTAGAGGCGCTCCAATGAGGTCAGGAGCCCAATCTCTGAAGGAATTGTACCCATCAAGCGATTTTCGCTCAAATCCAGTTCGTGCAAAGCGGTCAAAAGGCCAAGCTCGGAAGGAAGTGGACCCGTAATCTGATTCTCCTGAAGGCCAAGCACTTCCAATAAGGTCAGGAGCCCAAGCTCTGAAGGAAATGGACCGGATAACTGATTGTCATAAAGATAAAGCTGATCTAATAAGGTCAGGAGCCCAAGCTTGGAAGGAATTGTACCCATCAAGTGATTTTTGTTGAACGCCAGCCAGGGCAAGGCCGTCAAAAGGCCAAGCTCAGAAGGAAGTGGACCTGTAAACTGATTCTCCCGAAGGCCAAGCTCTTCCAATAAGGTCAGGAGCTCAAGCTCTGAAGGAACTGGACCGGATAACTGATTGTCATAAAGATAGAGGTGCTCCAATGAGGTCAGGAGCCCAATCTCTGAAGGAATTGGACCGGCCAATTGATTGCCTCCCAGGAAGGCCAGGAAGAGGTTCTCCAATGAGTTCAATAGCCCAATCTGTGAAGGAACTGGACCGGATAACTGATTGTCATAAAGGTAGAGGCGCTCCAATGAGGTCAGGAGCCCAAGCTCTGGAGGAATTTGACCGGTCAACCGATTTGTGCTCAAATCTAGTTGTGAAAGCGTTACAGTTCCTCCCACGACTCAGAGTATCCGTGAGTAGATTGGGTCATGTTTTATGAGTCAACACGATGGAACAGAGAACGCTGGCAAGAACACGTTCTCAACGAAACCAAAGGACACGGTAAATTGGAGTATTCGACAGGAGTAAAGCATCCTGCCAACGAACCGTTTCCCGCACGTTGACTTCCGTATCAACTACCACGATGTATTGATCTAACACGCTACAACTAGCGTTACTGATCGCATCAATCAAAGCTCACAACACAGAGAGATTGTGGCCAATCACAGGAGGTGCGTAGGTTCTAGCTGTGCCTACATGGCTGGGAGATGCGCCGACGTGTCCAGAGATCGAAGGTTCATCGCACAGAACTTGCGTTTCGAAGGTGTGGTACCCTTTCATGATCTCCTTGGATTTGCTGTTGGTATTCGTATCAATAGCCTCGTATTGGGAGGTACCGTAAGCAAATGCAGAAATCCTGATCACTGGATGGAAAGATTGTTTCTCCATCATCGAGTGCGGGCTTGGAGGATCCGCTTCGTTTGGTACGTCGAGGAGGTCCATGGTGTCGTCGTATTCGCCACGAGAGTTTTCTGTTTGGCTGTCTCGGATTCATCAGATAAATATACGAATGGTTGCCAATCAGTGCTAATCTCTGGCTCGCTGAAACACCATCTCGTGGGAGTAGGACTCTAGGATGAGCGATCAAACCTCGTGACTCGTACCTCGTAGCCGTATTGTCATGTGATAGACGGACGCGATATCACCGGCGAAGGACGTGGCGTTGAATGCGTCTGTTGCACGCGAGCTGCAAAGTCAGTGTCCGTCTTGTTGGACTTGTTTGGTGCGAGGACACTTCTAGGTTGCCTGCCGTGCGTGGTGCTGCCCAGTCGAGAGGTCGTGAGAGTGACTGAGCGGGATGGCGTGATTGCCCAGAGTTGTGTGTGACTACGTCGAAAGCTAGGTCAGCCGTGTATGTCAAGAATGTCTTCTTGCCCTGCTCGGAGATATTATCCCATGCCTCTTGATCCGACTTGACAACGACCGCCATGTGGTTGCGTTCATCATGACCTTGCGTGGACCACGAGTGTCTGTCTGATGAGCTTGCAATAGGACTTCCACCGGTGTATCCATATATGGACGAATGCCTCATAGGTGTCGCCACAGGTTTCCGCTGTACCATCGTCGAAGAGAATTTCGTGTTGGTAGGTGCGACGACGGGCGTTGTTCGAGAGCGTGTAGACGTCGCATGATTTGCTTGTCATGGAGTTGTGCTTGCTCGAGAAGGGCCGCTCGGTACTGCTCGAGAGTATACTGGGAGGTGTCGCCTGCAGCTTTCTTGGTCTGATTGCGAGACGTCGTACGGGAGCGAGATTTGGTGCCTTGGAGATTGAGCGTTCCAAGAAACGTGCCCCTGTTGTTCAGTGTATGGCTCGTCGCTGATTCTCATTGTACTGCCGAAATTGTTCGAGGAAGTTGGAGATGAAACCAGCTTGGGACCCTCTCCATGTGCCTTCTGCGATATCGGCGGAGGTGAGATAACACGAAATCTTATCCGAGCGCAGGGTTGCGACCATGGACTTGGAGTAATAGTCGTCAATTGCCTTCCAGATCGCGCGAGTGTCCTTGCTGGTTTCGTTGGCAAGGACGACAGATCTTGCCTGTGCTTCTTGGAAGATGTCTTCAAGGTCTTGTACATCCATTCTCGTTGTTTCTCGTCTAGTTCGACGTTGGTGACCGTGAAGTCAGAATCAATGAGGTGGAGAGAGACCTTGAGACTTTGAGCGTGTTGAGGAATTCTTCCTCCATTTGATGAAGACTGATTCATCCGCGAAACTCTCTGAACTCTGAGCGGACGGGCTTATTGTTCTTGTCCCAAAGTGCGATTGCACGTTCCCCATCGGTCATCGTGGCATCGCTGCGTCTCATTTGTTGCCATGGGACGATTTCGCCGTGTGGCTGGAAGAGTCCAACTCTGAAAGCGTCGAGTGCGTCGGCCGTCAGTGTTACGACGCGGATGGGTGCCTTCCTCCTGGACGACCAATGGTGATACATCTGTATCGCCGCGAGCAGTAGTTTCTTCCTGGTGAGAGGTACTGGTCTTGCATTGCCGTTGGTGTCGTTGGAAGCTTGGAGATCCATAACTTCATCTTTGGTGAGAAGTAGGAGATCCATCCATCCGTCGATTCCTTTTCAGACAGTGCGATGCGCATGTGAGATGCAGTGTACCCTGGGGTGGAAGCATCTTCGCCGCATAGGGTGCATAGGACATGCTTGAGCTTGGCTGCTTCATCGGCCATCTTGATGAAGGTGTGGCAGTGCGTAACTGCGACTAGTTAATCTGCTAACGTGGGGAAATACTACTTGAATAGAGGATCTTGTAGAGGTAGCTACCACCCGACGAGATCAACTGCAACTATTCAAGACGAGTGCAAGTAAATGCAAAGTTCGCTTTTTAGTAATTCATAATCTG